>JBAGKO010000002.1:2510347-2520871 GCA_037177275.1 Acacia concinna | reverse complement strand
TTGGCTTTTACTTTTTCTCTCTCTCATAAGTCACTTTTTTTACTCCCAATCCAAACACAAGTAACTTCTTCTACTCCAATAAGTCACTTTTTTTACCTCTAATCCAAATACAATTGACTTCTAATAAGTTATTTTTTTTATATAAGTTACTTATTAAAAGTCACATAAACCACGTAAGTTACTTTTCACAAGTCACAGCCAACCCCTAAGTACACAAGTTTTGGCTTTCCTTGTTTTTATGTGTGGCTAATAAGTAATGGAAAATAGTAGCTGGCAAAAAAAAAAAGGAAAATAGTAGCGTACAAGAGGGGACACAAGACTAGAGGAGAGAGAGTTGTGACTTTTGAAAGTTGCCAAGAGGCGTACGAGATGTGAAAGAAATCGAGGGGTAAATTTTATTTTATTTTTTAAATTCTGAAGTGATATAAGGGCCCATAAAAATAAAATAAAACTAAAATTGTGTGTGCGCCTGCCTGCCTGCCTACTTGGTTCCCTCTCGTCAATACCAAAGCCTTTGTGAGACTCGTGTCAGCGTTCTATCCAGCAGGGTCCTTGTATTGTCTCTCTCTTAAATACAAAGCTAAACAAAGTTTGAAGTTAAAACTTACCCTTCTTTGTTTTCATAAACGCCTCTTTGTTTTTAGCTTTTAAGAAGTGCTTTTACTTTTTATATGGTTTTTTTTAAAGTAAAATTTTTACATCATTTAGAATAGACATGTGAGAATAGTCTTATCTTAACTTATAAAAAAATATTTTCAAATTATGGCGTGATGTTTTTTCAAGCACGCATAAAGATAACATTAGTATTTTCTAAGTATTAAATGTATTTTTATCAATTTTATTCATAATTAATTTTTTATTATTATTACCCCATCTCATTTTGTTTAATCTTATTATTTGGTTTTCAGAAATCTAGAGAGATTTAGTGAGGCCTTACACCAATAGGCCAATTACATGTTGGGAGAGGGGTGTCCCCCTTATCACCCTCTTCATTCATTTCCTCTCCATTAAGTGCATCCACAATGATATCAAGTTTAAATAATTGAGACTTATTTATTTACAATGACAAATTTTTATTATATTTAATATTATAATAATATTTTTCTATAGTATTAAGTCTCAACTATTAAGACTTGATATAGTAATAATTACACTAAATGAGGAGAAAATAAGGAGAGTGATAAGTGGAGAGATTCCTTTCCTATGTATGTTGGTATTACCCCATCTCATTAACCTTTAGGCTTTTCTAAGTTTAAGTACAATATACTACCTCCGAACCTAAATATAAGATTTAGTTTTTTTTTCTTTTTTTTAAAAAATTCAATTAAATTACTATAAAGTATTTAAATTTATAATTTTTCTTTAAATTATTTTATCCTATTTACAAAGTAATATATAATATAATGATATATAATAGTCATTCACCTATCCAAGTCTTATAAGACCAGAGGTAGTACTTTATAAATATTACTCATTTCGTTTTTATTTATAAGATTCTATTGATTTTTTTAGAAAATTTTAAGAAATCTAATTATATTACTTAATCATATCATATATTGTATGTTATTATATTATATATTAGTTCATAAGTCAAACAAAATAATTTAAAGAAAAATAATAAATTTTAATATTTTAAAGTAATATAATTAACTTGTTTAAAATATTTTTAAATTTTTTTTAAAAAAGTTAATAAAATCTTATAAATAAAAATAGAGGGAGTATTAAAACTTAGAAGAGAACACAATAAAACAAATGTCTCAAATATCTCAGTACTAGGGAGAAGAAGGAGGCAGCAAGTAGCATACTTCTGAAGAGGGAGAGATCGTGGCTGGCGCGTGTGAGGGAGTGGTGGGGTGTCCGGTGAGATGGGAGGGAGGAGAGTGCGAGCCACGTCACGAGCATAAAGGCGGAAGACAAGGAAAGCATTACGATGAATTTGGAATAATTGAGATACAAGGAATAATCAAAAGAAATGAGGGCATTCTAGTAAAAGACGCAGAGGAAGGGAGGGATTAAAAAGGAAAACGAAAATTGCAAAGTGGGGGAGATGCCTTTTCCCAGTTTCGCTGCGTCGCCGCATTTGTCACTTCCACCTCAGCTCCCACTACTCGCCCCTCCTTTTCTTGGTATATTTAATACCCATGCTCATTTTTTTTTGGATAATAATAATAATATATGAAATTCCGTAAACATTTCATATCACCTTGACTTATGCTGCTTGCCCTTATCATGCTCTCTCCCCCTTAATTAAGATACTTTTTGAAAAGTTTTCCCTTGTTTTTTTTTATAAAAATTATTTAACGAAATGCTACAATTTTAGAAGTATTCAGATAAATATAACACTAAAAATCGTGCTACAGTAGTAAGACTTCAGAAGTCGTGCTACTGTAGCACGATTTGCGTTAAAAAGGCAGACAAATTAGGCACAAGTCCTGCTACAGTAACACAACTTCTGAAGTAGAATTTTTTTTAGTTTAATCGCAGAGGGAATGATTTAATTACCAGCTTAATTATCATATTTAATATAAATTTAATTAGATAGATATTTATTGGTAGGATTAGAAATATGATAAATCACTATTTTAAAAAATGGAGAGATACTACAAGAGCCGGTTAGGATGAGAAATCTTGCGGGGGTTGTAGGGGGCAGCGCCCTTGGAACTTTTGAAAAAGGGAGAGCTAACTGGCTCTTATAGTATCTCTTCCTTTTTCAAAATAATGATTTATCAGATTTCTCATCCTACCCTCTATTTATGAAAGATGAAAAATGCTCCTCTTTTATCTTTAATGCAACAAATATCTATCTAATTTAATTTATATTAAATATGATAATTAATTTGGTAATTAAGTCCTTCCCTCTGAGATTAAACTGAAAAAAAATCTACAACAGAAGTCGTGCTACAGTAGCACGACTTCACAAATCGTGCTACAATAGCACGATTTGTGCCTAATTTCTCCTTAGTTTCAACGCAAATCATGCTACTGTCACGACTTCTGAAGTCGTGCTACTATAGCACAATTTGTGGTGTCATATTTAGCTAAATAATTTTGAAACGGTAGCATTTCGTTAAATATTATTATTATTATTATTATATATTATTAAAAAAAACCCTATTGTGGAGCTTATTTAAACAAGTTCCCTAATAGGTGATGTTTTTTTTAATATTCATGTCCTACTGTTGTGCGAGCTGGGACTTTACTTTTTTTTTAATAGTCTATTGTGGCACTTATTTAAATAAGCACCCTAATAGGTTATGTTTTTTTTTTAATATTCTTGTCCTACTGCTGAGTGAGCTGAGGGCTTTAACTTCTTTTTTTTTTTAATAGCTTATTGAGGCTCTTATTTAAATAAGCGCCTCCAATAGGTTATTTTTTCTTAATGAGCTAAGGGTCTTTTAAAAAATAATTTTTTCAATGATCTATTAGGGCACTTGTTTGAACAAGTGCCCCAATAGGTCCCCCAACTTTTCAAATTTTGAAAAGTTGAGGGATGTGACCTATCATGTCGATAGGTCAGATACCGACATAGGCTTTCTTGTCCTTCAATTATTTTGATTGTTTCCTCCCCTTTTTACTTTTCCTCTCTCACTTCAGTTTCATTCTCTGCAACTTTACTCTTCCAACTCTCTCTTCTTCTTTGCCTGTGTTGCTCTTCATTCCTTTCAAAGTTGAGTTGCACAATTATTTTCTCTCTTTTAGTCCCACTTGCTTCAAATCTTGTGAACGTGCAGGTAGCTACATCATTTTACATATTTTCATATGGTCCTCACTAAAGGTATTCTAAACATTCTCTTTTCTTTTTCTTTTTTTTTTAGTTTTTTTTTGTTATCTTCGTCCCCACCATTGACTCTCTCATCTTCTAAATCTAGAACTTTTGAATTGTTATCTTGTACTTATGTTGTCGTGTTTTTCTTGTTTTTATTATCAATTGTTGCTGATTTGTAATGGGCTCACCTTGTTTTTACATAGACGTATGTAACAATGTAGATTATATTTAATCATGTTAGAATTTTTGCTCTACTCACCTTGAATGTATCAATATTTAGTTCATTGGCTTTTTTTTTTGTATCCAATATCATATTTGATACAATTATATTTTAATGTTTGCATCTTTATAAATACCTTATTTAAAATTATCTTTGATGTAACTTTTTCTAATATTTGCATATATGTGGAGAATGTCTTGTTATATATATATAAAAAAAAACCAACATATGGCATGTTCACCGAAAGGAATATATATATATATATATATATATAATATAACCTCCCAAATGAGTACCACAGGAGGCCCACCTGAAGTTAGGCTCTCGTAATGTTTTTTTTTTTTAAAAAAAAAAAGGCCATAGGAACCTATGACACCAATGTATATGGCATTTTTTAAGCGCCACATATCTTAAAAAACAAAGCCACAAAAACTAAATTTTGTAGTAGTATTTAAAAGGAAAACAAGTAATCATAAATCATATGTGTCAGGGTGTGTTTGGATTAACAATATGAAAAGTAACTTATTTGCAATCGTGACTTATTGAAAAGTAAAATTGGGAAAAAGTCATATTGTGTAATGTGATTTATGTTTGGATTGAAAGCAGAATAAATTACTTATGTAACAGTAAAACATGTTTGGTGGATATGTTGAAAAATAACTTATAATGAGAAATAACTAAAAATTATATGAATCATTTTATATGTTGCGATTTATTATATTATATATTAGTTCATAAGTCAGACGAAATAATTTAAAGGAAAACGATACATTTTTATACTTTAAAATAATGTAAATAGCTTTCTTAGAATTCTCCAAAAAATTCAACTAGATCTTATAATTAGAAACAGATAGAGTATATATTACATGTAAATATATTATCATGTCTATACTACCTCATGTGTTAATTATAAGAACTAGTTGACTTTTTTGAAAAAGTTAAGGAAATAAAATAAGCTTCTTAATTATATCATATGTTGTGTTTTATTATATTATATATTAGTTTATAAGTCAAATAAAATATTTTAAAGAAAAAAGATAAATTTTAATATTTTAAAGTAATATAATAAATTTTGTTAGAATTCTTAAAAAACGTAAATTATTATAAGACCAGAAAGATTAAGTTATAAAAGAAAAAAAATTAAAAAAAAAATGAAGCCAAAACGTCTGTCCCAACAACGGGGTGCGCTTAAGAAATATGTAGCTTTTTTTTTTTTTTTTTCTTGTTAAGTTCAGTGACATCTAGCGGCAAGCCAAACACTACCAAAACGTCTCCACTGAGCAAACGTCCAATTGGGCTTGATATAGACATTTTTATGTGCCCAATCAGCAATCCAAACACAAACTAATTAATATTATTGGGGACACTTTAATATATACTCACTCCAATCTTAATTATAAAGGTTAGTTAATTTTTTTGGAAGAAATTAAGGAAGCAAAATAAATTATTTAATTATATCATATGTTGTGTTTTATTATATTATATATTAGTTCATAAGTAAAAAAATAGTTTGAAAAAAAAAATAAATTTTAATACTTTAAAGTAATGTAATTAATTTTCTTAGGATTCGTTAAAAAATGTATTAATGTACATTTCTCTCATACTCTTTTAAGACTATGTTTATGTTTGATTTCTCTTCAGCATTTAATTTGGTTATCCTATTTATTAATTGAAAAATATATACTATCTTACTTAAAATGTTTCAAAAACTTAACTTTTATTGGTGGTATAAGATACTTACATTTTAAAAACCTGATATCTTGTGGAAAAATAATCCTCCATCTTTTGGCAGTCAAATAAAAAAATTCTTAAATTTAAGATGAGTTTTCTTCTTATTTTCTAACGGAATTAAACTCTCAACTATATACACATCCTTGTCTACAAGAATAATTTTTAATTTTAAAGTTCTTCCTATCCTTATATGCTGTTGGTAATTCAAAATGTATCGAACTGATGAGCAAAATGTGGATAGTTTTGTTGAAATGATCTTTTATGGGTGTGAGTCGTGCTACCCATGAGACGATTTGACGAGCACGAGCAGTAAGATTTTTATTTTTAGAAAAGGCATGAGATAAGATGGTGTTTATGTGCAGTTTCTCTCTTCATTGGATGGAAGAATGTAAGACTGTTTCTAGAGCGTGTTTAGATTAAAGATTATAATCATTACATTTAGAAAAATAAGATTAAATAAAAATAAAATTAGGTAATCTAATTTATGTTTATAATAAAGATTGTAAAAGTTATTTATAAATTACTTATACAAAAGTAAAACTTGTTTAGTTAAAATTTTCTAAAAGTTATTTTTAATGGGAAATAACTGAAAAGGCATGAATCATATTTTATGGATTACATATATATATAAATATATTTTGATAATTATACTACCTCCAGTCCGAATTATAAGATGTAATTGACTCTTTTGACTTCCTTAACCTCTCAAAAAAAATCAATCGGGTCTTATAATTAGGACCGAAGAAAGTCTTATTAACCGTAAATATAATGTGATATTTATGCTACATCTAGTCCTAATTATAAGACCCAATTGGCTCTTTTGGCTTTATTAATCTTTGCAACAATAAAAAACCAACTGAGTCTTATAATTATAACCGGAATGAGTCTTATTACACATAAATATTGTGTGATATTTATACTACCTCTAGTTTTAATTATAAAACCCAGTTAAATTTTTTTAGAGAGTGAAGGAAACATAATAGGTTACTTAACTATATCACATATTATGTTTTATCATATTATATATTAGTTTATAAGTCAAAAATAGTTTGAAAAAAAGATAAATTTTGATACAATTAGCTTTCTTAGAATTCTTTAAAAATTTAACCAGGTCATATAATTAGGACTGTAAGGAGTAAATTATAACAGGGAAAAAAAAGTGAACGGTGCAATCGTGTACCATGATTGGAGGAAAA
The DNA here is from genome assembly GCA_037177275.1 of Acacia concinna. Taxonomy (NCBI): domain Eukaryota; kingdom Viridiplantae; phylum Streptophyta; class Magnoliopsida; order Fabales; family Fabaceae; genus Acacia; species Acacia concinna. Next base: position 2,513,958 of record JBAGKO010000002.1, on the reverse strand, counting down.
GCACTAAATTGTTGCTTTTGTAATCAGATATCCAAACAACACTATTCTCAATTTGAAAAATTGTCCAACCAAACATCAAATTTTTTTATTGCTCATGATTGGAAAAGCGGGAAAATCGTGCGATTTGATGGAAGAATCGGTGATCCAAACACACTACTAGTTGATGACCTATTAATGATCTAGTCACGAATCATGCAATGCACTTTAAATCTTGAACCCTTTATGATTTTGGAGCTTGTTCGCATCATAGTTAATTATATGGATCATTTAGTTGTTTCACCAGAAAACCAATGGTATCCCCCTTTTTCATTTTGGGCAGAAGTCTGTCTTTGATAGCCCAGATTGATTGCTCCGAAATAAAATCTGACATAAATAAGAAAGATATCTACAATGCAATTATTAGAGAATAATTTACAATTAAATTAAAAAACTCGACTGTTGCCAAATCTAGAACCATAAACAGATCAGGAAAGATTTGATTCTTGATTTAATAAATCACTTGTCATTTATTATGAGAGATTTATGCGTGAATCGTTCGTTATTTTATTGTGAAAGATTCACGTGTCTTGGAAAGATGGGAAGTGCTTGATCCCTAAACCCTATACATAGGGTCCTCCCCCAAGTAAAATTCTCATCCGCAATCGAATCATATTGCGCTTTCTCTTCTCTTTTGTTGAGGAATCTATCCAAGAACCCGACCTAGTACAGTACGTTTTCCTTCATCTATTAATGTGATTACCGTACTAGGTCAGCTTCTTAGACAAATTCCTCACACAAGACGTTAGACTATCAAAGTCTAATTATAGTTGCATAACATAATATCATAAAGAAACTAAGAGAGATGAGAGGGCACAAAATGATTCGATTGCTCTAGGATGGGATGAGAATTCTACTTGGTGGGAGGACTCTATTTATAAGGTCTAAGGAACACTTCCCATCTTCTCAAGATTCATGAATCCCTTGCAATAAACCATTCAATCAATGGCACAGAGCAATGCAAGTAAATGCATCAGTCGATGGATAGGATACTAATCTTCCATCATATCAGATGTCGTTATCTAGTCACGAATCATGCAAGGTATTTAAAACTAGAACCTTCCTATTTTTGGAGCTCTTAAGCGGTTTTTTTTTGGTGGTTTTTCTTTGATCTTTGTCTCAGGTAATCGAATCTTGAAGGGTGGCATTTGGATTCTCGTGTTCTTGTACGCATTAAAGGCGGTTGCCATGAAAGGACATGAATCTTGAGGAATGTTGAATGTGAAATAGATAATTAGAGGGTAGGATTGGGTTAGGTAGTAGAGGACAGTGAAGGCTACAGGTATTTGCTATATATTGCTATTGAAAACTCTTGAGTATTCCTTTAAACTTGTTGAACGGTTGTAGCTAGGCTTTTGCCATGACAGGTGCACTTGCATGGCAGGCCAAACCATTCTTAATAAAATTCCATTGTTTTAGGGTTGTGGTAGGGTGAAGGGGGAGACGTCACTAGTGTTTTGGGGCGTTTGTGTTCTTTGTTTAATTTGCCCCTACTGGCCGGCTCTCCCCTTCGGATTTGCTTGTGTTGTACGTGTCTCGATTTTTTCTTCTTCTTCTACCTACGCTTTCAAGTTTTAGCGGCTCATTTCAACCTGACGCAAACATGAAAAGACGACGTACGCCCACAAAATCATATTCCAATTTCATACCTCGATCATCTCTCTACAATGCAGATTCACGTACGAGGCTACTCTTGCGCTATTTAATTTCTTTACTCTTTCTTATTTATACATCATCAGATTGATGCACGCTTACATTATTCATTTTGCCCCAGTCGCACATTTTCCCACAATGAGTGACTTGCTTTTTATTGTGATTACAATTTAGTTTGCTACTTTCAGTTACATTGATAATAACGTTCACAAACCGATTGACCCTTCCAAATACTCCAGCCCTTCACGTACAGGGTTTTGTCCAATAACTCAATAAGTAGCAATGTGAACAAGCTGATGATTAATTTAGTTATTTGCTTATTTTTCTTCTTCCATCATTTATGTCAGGGAATAATGCTGATTAATGTTTTTTGCGTGGGGCATGTGCAGCCCAAACCAGCAGTAGTGGCCAAAAGTGAAGGCTAACAATTGATTTCCGATAGCAGATGGTGCGGTGAAAGTTGGTAGTGGAAGGCGACAATGTGCTGTATCGTTGACGGGCAGACAGTAGGTGTGAGGTAGCTTCTTAGTGACTAATAAATGTAGTGTACTTTTTCATAAAACACTTAAAAAACACGCGAAACAACTATAAAATCACTACTACAAAAAGCAGTTATTGCATCCCTATACAATGTCCATGTTATTAATTAAGGACATCAACTAGAAAGGCGGTGACATTTTCATAATTAAGTTTGCTTTTAATGATTTATGTTCCATTATCTGCGTCCCCAATAAAACATTAGGGAAGCAGATAATGTTATATGTGTCCCCAATCTTTTATTGGGGAAGCAGATAAGCTAATCTGCATCCCCAATATTTTATTGGGGAAGCAGACAAGCTAATTAAAATAGCACTGCTCCTTCTCCGGAAACAAACCAGCTTGTTCCCCTAGCTTTTCCCTCAAGCTCGTGTCTGCTCCTTCTCAAGAAACAAACCCCTAGCTCGTTCCCTTAGCTCGTGTCTGCTTCTTCTATGGAAACACCCTCGGCTCGTGTCTGCTTCTTCTCCAGAAACACCCCCAACTCGTGCTTCGTGGTTGCAAGCTCTCATCCTCATGTCTTGTTCTCCAAAAACCCATTTCGCGGCATCAACCCTCAGCTTGTGTCTTCTTCTCCAGAAACACCTTTCGTGGCTGCAAGCTCTCACCCTCGTGTCTTATTTTCCGAAAACCCATTTCGCGGCTGCAATGAGGATCTTCTCTCACCCTAGTTTGTGTCTTCTCCGTCTCACACCACACCAAAAGGTATTCGCATTTTAATTACAATGTGAAGTTTTTTGTTAAGCTTGGTTACAATAATTCTGTATGTTGGTTGCCTACACAAATATTGGTTTTGCAATGAAACGGATTTGGTGTTGACAACGTTGAATTTTTCATGATTCTACATTGAACAACCCACCTTTCCTTATAGAGCACATATTAAGCTTTGATTAATTATTGCCAAGCTACTTTATTGAACCTATAGATGAATCTGCTGTACCCATAAGTAATCTTGCTATGAATATATGGTCCTTCTCTTTAGTCATGAAGGAGGTTTTGACCCTCCCTGTGAATCTTGCGGATAGAGAATCTATTGTAGTTTGTGAGTGAGTATGTCAAAAGGAAGAGTCCCACTATGGGAGTTCAAAATAACATTGTATTCGATCTGCCCAAGCAAGTATTTAGCTTTTACAAAGCTATAATTTTTTCTCTCATAGAAACAAGTGTAATTGAAGTGGGAAAAAAAATATTTAAAGGTAATTAAATTACTTATGTTATTTAAAAAATATGAAAAATTTAATTTACCTCTATTAAATGCATCATCTTTAGAAACATTTTTCTCTTACATACAAACTCTTACTATACTTATTGAGAAAAATTGTACAAGATCGAGTAGTAAAAACATAAAATTAGAAAGAAAAAAAAAGTAACTACTAATTAATCTT
>JBAGKO010000002.1:2468967-2498330 GCA_037177275.1 Acacia concinna | reverse complement strand
AGAAATTGCAAAAATAAGCATTATAGGAGTGTATTTTGGTAGTAGTGTAAAAGTAAGTAAGAAATATATATATATATATATATATTACATACGAAGGCAAGCCGAAGCTTGAAGAAAAGAAACTAGATGAGAATAATCTAGTGGCCCCTACAAGGAGGGACATAGTTGACAACATTTTGTCTTACATCAGCATTTAAAAGCCTTAGGCATCCAACAAGGGGCTAATCCCAAAGATGAATTTGGTAGTCATTGATGTGTCTCTCCTTAGCCATGTAATCGACACATTGAATGAACTCTTTGGAGGTATGTCTAAGCTTGATTTCAGTGTTGTCAAATAGAAGAAATCTTGTTTCAACAATCAGGTCCCTAAGAGGGTGATCTGGTGTTGAGTCTTGCATGAGAATGTTGAATGCATATAGAGAATCAGAATAAATATTGATTTTTAGAAATCCCAGTTGTTTCACAACCTCAAGGCTAGTTTTAATGGCACATATTTCAGCCTCAGTAATTGAACATATGCCAATGGTCTTTTGGAATCCCATAAGCCATGCACCTGATGCATCGCATAGAACACTACCATATGCTGACGAGGATCAGATTTAACAAAATCGTCAACATCTATATGGATGACATCCTCAGGAGGAGGATTCCAATTTTGCTCCAAAATGTATTAGACTTGGAATACAGTGTGACATAAATTCTAATCTAATACACTTTCAAGGAGAATATGGGTCAAACGGTGGATGTTATCCTTAGTATTTGTGACCCATCCCTTAAGTACAAAATTGCATCTAGATGTCCATAAAAGCATATAAGGTTGAATACTATGGTCCAGTTGTAGGAGTTATAATGACCACGAGCCAAAGAGTGCTTGGAGTTCCATGTAAGCTATGCCTACAAATCACCAGAGAAAAATCAAGAGGAATAGTTAGGATTTAAAATAGAATGCCACATACCTCTTGCTTTCTCACAGTCGTGAAGAACATGAATGACACTCTGCTCTTGCTGACGATTGAAAGGGAATTGTTTAGTATGTGAAAGTCCTATGTTGGCTTTGAACATGTTAGTGATTAGGCATTAGTGACTGACTTACCACATGAAAAAATTGATTTTTTCAAGAATAGACCATATCCATAGTTGATTCCAAAAATCATATGAATGTCTTTGGTTGTGCTTTGAAAGATAGTCATATGCTGCTTTGACTGTAAATTACCCATCTTTTGAATTTCTCCATGTAAATATGTTAGGAATTCCTCTTGAAATAGGTTTCATTTTAGACAAGATATTAATAACCCAATGGAGAAGGATACCTCTCCATTTTATAATGTCCCATGTACCTTAGGGAGTGGTATGATCAGAGACCTTATCTATAGCATTAATAGAATAGGAATTATGGACATAAGAAGCCAAAAGAGCTTTAAGAAGAGTCCACATATCCTACCAAAAGCCTGTATGTGGTTTCACCATTGTTAACCCGTTTGCCTATTCCTATGAGGAAGGCATCCCACACCTAAACAATGGATTTCCAAGTTAGAGAGGATTGGGGTTTTTTTGACCAGTGAAGGGATACTATCAACTCTGCATTTTTATTTGGCTCGGAGACATTGAACCCATAAGGCATAAGGTTTGGTGATGAGTCCCTAGCAGAGCTTTATAATAAAAGCTTTATTTACAGTCTAAGATTTTTAAGGCCCAACCTTCCTTGACTTTTGCTAAGAGTCACTATGTCCCAAGAGATAAGATGCATCTTTTTAATTCCATATCCTGTGACCACAAAAAATTTTCTACTATATTTCTTAATCTCTTTCAGGATGCCCAATGGAAGAAGAGAGACCTGCATGTGATAACTTGGCAGGGCAAATATAACAGCTTTGATGAGAGTTGTTCTTTCGGCAATATTTAGGGATTTGCTTTTCCAAGTAGATAATCTTTTTCTAACTTTTTGAACAATGGGAGCAAAGAAATATAACAGCTTTAAAGAAATATTGGTTAAAAAGGTACTTGTTTGGAAATTTTAATGACTAGAGGAATCTAGTGCAACTCATGTTCAAGGAGAGCGACTTATTTATTTAAAAGTCTTCCAAACGGATATATTTATATCTGAAGATATATTTTACACGGCTAAGAAAGAGTTGCACTGGCTCATATTCAAGTCTCTTTACCGATAATTTTCAAACATGTACTCCTAAATAATAGTATCAAACTTATTGTTGCAGTCTCCTCCAAAATTGAATTAAAAAACATAATAAAGCCCACCAGCTAGAGCACTGACCTCCTATACGTACCCTCACTCACTTCACACAAGTAATTAGTGACTAGTTTAGATATGAGGTTGAGTCTGTATTTTAGTTCAAGGAAAAATGGATACTTATGGAAAATGTGGATTAAAAAATTGGCTAGGGATTTAATAGGTGGGTAATCATAAGAAATATATATATATATAGAGAGAGAGAGAAATTATAAATAGAGAACGTATGAGTGAATTTGGAGTGGGGACATGGGGATATAGACGTTGGAGGGGAAAATGGAACAAGGAAAGAACATGACGAGGCAGGCGGGACACACATGCTAGTAGACCTGTTCAGATTGGCGATAGAGAAGTGATTTTTTTTAATGTGGCTTTTTAAAAAGCTAAGATAGGAGGAAAAAAATTAAATTGTGAACATGATTTATGTTTGAATTGATTATAATATAAATGACTTTTTTTTTTATACATGATAAAAGGTTAAGTGACTATTTTTTTTTAAACTACAATTTTTGACTTATCATAATCGAAGTTATGGTAGAAAAAAAAAATCTTTCACAGACGCCTCGTGAGGCCTTAAATGAACTCACAGCAACAAAAACAGCCATCCCAAACAAGAGCATATGGCTTCTCACTTCTCAGAGTAAAAGCCAATTCATGGGCGTGCCACTCACGTGAGGTACCTTTGTCTTCATGAACCATAAAACATTCACACTCCTCTTTGTGGAATCACATGTTATAATATGCTCCATTTTGTCCTAATTATAAAGCTCCGATGACTTTTTTAAAGAATCTTAAAAAAATATTAAGAAAGCTAATTAGATTACTTAAAGACATTAAAATTTGTTGCTTTTCTTTAAATTATATTGTTTGACTTATAAATTAATATATAATGTAATAAAACACAATATATAATATAATTAAATAATGTAATTAGCTTTCTCAGGATTTTCTTAAAATTCTCTAAAAAAGTTAATGGATCCTTATAATTAAGGGAGTATATTACACACACATGCACATCTGTGATGTGTAGGCGCGCTGTGAGTGATGTAGAATGGTTGTTGAATATTTGGTGAAATGTAGTAATCCCCAGAGAGTAAGAAGCATGCCTTGGCAAACATATTCAGCACCTAAATTATACGCCCTCTGGTCTTAAAATATGATACCTAGTTTTTTTTTGAAAAGGTTAAGAAAACTAAATATATTACTAAGCTATAATATATGTTATGTATCATTATACTCCCTCCAGTCTTAATTATAAAGATCTATTGAAAATTTGATTTTGTCTTAAATATAAAAGCTTATCCATGTTGTCTCCTATATTTTGCCACTTTTTCACAAACTATATGTAAAGTTGGTGATTAGGATGAAGGGAGTATGGGAGAAATGGTGAAAATTAAGGGTATTTTAATTTTGAAAGATTATATTATATTTTAATAATGATTGCTATCCTTAATCCCTCTTAAAAAGTCAATGGGCTCTTATAATTAAGACCGAATTGAGTATTATATATTTATTTATAAGTTAGACTCGTTAGTTTTGACAAAAAAATAATAGATATAAATAATTTAAAATAATTTATTTAACTTTCTCAGTTTGTCAGAAAAAAAGTCAATTAGGTTTTATATTTAGGAGTGGAGGTAGTTTACCTCATTGCCAACTTTTGTGTCTGATATATACACCTGGTTTCACCTACTCATCCAAAAAGATAAGCAGGGAGGGTTATAGAAACTGAATCGTTCAAATGCAATCTGGATTATCCAAATTTAATATTCTTGAGGAGCTGATTTTTACATGAAAAAATTATTTTTTAAAAAATATTAATTAAGAGATTGTCTTTATTTTAAATTATCTACCTTATAAAAATAATTTTTTAAAAAATCAGCTCCTTAAAAAAAAAATCAAATCTTGTAATTCTCCCAACTTTTCTTCATGACGATCCGAGCAGAAACCAGCTTGGTGTGTATATATGTGTGCGCAGTTGTGGGGAACACACTAGAACACCATAATAAAAGCAGACAATTATAGGTGTGAGCAGTAATTTTTGACCAAGGATTCTTATATCTTATATGGTCCCTTCACATAAAAATTTCAGGTGGCGTTACATATTGTTGGAGTTTTATGTGAATTGGACAAAAAACAGCCGACGAGACCTAATCGTATTAATTGTTTATTGGGTTGTTTCATAATACTTTGCTATGATTCGTATCGTTGGTTCGCATGTCTATTGTGGGGATAATGCAGAGTTTTATCAGTAGAGCTATATTTTAATTAAAAGTAATTTTTAAAAGGTTTAGAGAGAGAGAGATGTGCGTGTTAGGGTTCTTGCAGACAAAAACAGGTTTGGGATTATGGGATATCTTTGTCATATATTCACTCCTTTCCTTTCACACTTCCTGACGATACTGTTTTGAGATAGTCACATCCCATTGTTATGATGATTGGACAGGCAAGCGTTTGGTCCTATAGAGAAAATACTATTAAAGCCACAACAACGACGCGACTATCTCTGTACAATTTATTGGAAGGAAATTAAAACAGAAGACGTATATAAATTTTGTGAATTAACAAACGTATCATTGTAGGCGAATGGGCAAACATAAATGAGAAGGAAACACGTAAAACTAGCTGTATTATTTCTGGCAATTCTAATCGCAAAACCTGTAAGGGGAACAAAATAATACTAGCAAGCACTCCAATTCAAGAGAGATTAAAACCGGCATATAAAGAGAAAAAACTGGAGATGTATATATATATATGTAAAAGTTTGATACAAATATGTTGAGGGATCAAAATAAAGTATATATACTACTATACCTTCTGTATTTGATATATAAGATATGAATTGCAATACCGACATAGATTTTAGAGGAGAAACAATATATTTTGGGAGGATTATATTTATGGAGTGATGATAATGACATGAAGGAGCCCCGTGAGCCGTGAGAGAGTGAGGCAAAGGCAAAACTGTTTGAAATTCTTGCATACTGCTCACCATTACATGCCAAAATCCCAACTCCCAAATACAGACAAATTCCAGGCCGGCTGCGTCACATGCCTCCAAATTCCTCTCTCTCTCTCTCTCTCTCAGGCTCATAGCTCATCACCACCACAACTCGGAAATAAGTTAATAACAATATGGCTTTCAAGTTTCAACACTAGGATCTTACACCCTTTTGTAGCGACGAAATATGTTGTTCGCTGCTTCCATATTGCCCTAATCTTTTTGGCTCTTTTAACTTCCTCAGTTTTTCGGGATGGGGGCTTTTGCTTTTTCCCCACCTCATCTTTCGAGTCTTTACTGCTCATCAGGTCATCATAAGTCTCTGTTTTGCAAAGCCTTAATAAATTTTCATATCCTCACACAAAAAGCTGATATGTCCATTTTCTGGTTCTCAGATTATTTCAGAACTCTTCAGATTTCTCCCCCAACTTCACTGCTAATTTCACCTCCTTTTTGGATCGCTTCCCAATGATAAAGCTAGCCCACCACTCTCCCCTCTGCACTTCTTGTCAGGTCCCTTTCCCTTTTTCTGCTCTTTTCTGAACTCCTCTTATCCCTTTTCATTTTTTCATTATATAATATATACCCTTCCTTTTTGTTAATTTCTTCCCACATCTCTCTAACTCTCAAGTCTTTAAAGTCTAAACCCTACAACTCACAGTGTCTAAAAGCAATTTCCATGACGCAATTCACTCCAACACTACCACCTTTGCACCAAATCAGCGATAACAAGAACATTCTTGTTCCTAGGACGGCAAATTCATGGCCGAAATTCCAACAATCGAAGGCATTAGGAAGCTTCGGGGGTGGTAATTGCATGGAACAGTTGCTTATACATTGTGCAGATGCCATTGAAGCTAATGACGTCACTCTCGCCCAACAAATCCTATGGGTTCTTAACAATATCGCACCTCCCGACGGCGACTCCAACCAGCGTCTAGCCGCCACGTTCCTGCGTGCCCTCATCTCACGCGCCGCCAAGTGTGGAAGCTCCAAAATGTTGGCCGCAGTCGCCGCAAGCGCCGCCCACAACAACAACAACACCAGTCTCGCCGTTCAAACCCAGCGCTTCTCCGCCATGGAGCTCGCCAACTTCGTCGACGTCACCCCATGGCATCGGTTCGGCTTCACAGCCGCCAATTCAGCCATTGTAGAAGCCACGGAAGGTTTCTCCACCATCCACATCGTTGACCTAAGCTCCACACACTGCATGCAGATTCCCACCCTAATTGACGCCATCGCTTCACGCCATGACGTCCCTCCTCTGATCAAGCTCACAGTCGCGGAAGCTTCTAGAAACATCCCACCTATGCTCGACCTATCCTACCACGAACTCGGTTCAAAGCTGGTCAACTTCGCAAAGTCCAAAAACGTCATGTTGGATTTCAGAGTGATCCCTTCGACTCACGAAGACGGGTTCGCCGCTCTGATCCAATACCTCATCGGGTTGCACCACCACCGTGTCGTGACGACGGAAGCTCTGGTGATAAACTGCCACATGATGCCTCATCGTATCCCGGACGAAACCCTATCAGCTCCTTCTTCTCCTTCATCCATGAGATCACTGTTTCTAAAGGCGCTACGGAGTTTGAACCCAACGCTTGTCGTTTTGGTGGAGGAGGACGCGGATTTGACATGGAGCGATTTGGTGTGTAGGCTGAGGGCTGCGTTTAACTTTATGTGGATACCGTACGACACAGTGGAGACGTTGGTTCAAAGAGGGAGTAAGCAAAGGCAGTGGTACGAAGCGGATATATGTTGGAAGATAGAGAATGTGATATCGCAGGAAGGGGCTGATAGGGTAGAGAGGTTGGAGAGTAAGCTCAGGTGGGAGCAGCGTATGAGGAATGCTGAGTTTCAGGGGATTAGTTTCAGTGACGACGCCGTTTCAGAGGTGAAGGCCATGCTGGACGAACATGCGGCTGCGTGGGGATTGAAGAAGCAAGACCAACATCTTCTGCTCACGTGGAAAGGACATAATGTCGTTTTTGCCTCTGCTTGGTTTCCTTCTTGAACCTCTGCACCTACTTTAATTAATTCATTATCATCAATTTTTGCTATACGTTCATTCCTCATTTTTCACTAATATATTATTTTTAGTCATCCTTGTATTCTGCTGTAATTTAAAGGAATGATAGAGATCAAGTACGCGACCTTATACATACGGTTTCTCTCACACACCGAAAGAGCGCACGCATTAAATCATTAAAATATAACCACAACCGTCTGGATTAATTATACATATCAGGTTAGTATTAGTAGTATTTCCTAATATACTCCCATTGATGCTGTCTCAATAATACTCCTTTCAGACCTAAATATAAGACCTAGTTGACTTTTTTGCAGAGATTAATGATATTAGATAAATTAGTCAAGGGAAGTTATAGCTAAGGAAAATTATAAATCTAGGAATACATGTGATGTCTAATTATAATTAAGGGAATATTGACATGTGTAGTTTAGAAAAAAAGTGGTTAAATATGAGAAACAAAGTAGATAGGGGTCTTATATTTATGATCAAATCAAATTTCCAACTAAGTCTCATAATTAAGACCGGAAGGAGTAATCAAGAAGTTGAAAGAATTAAGGAAGGTGATTAGGGTGTTCCTATAAAATACATGTCATATATATATATATATATATTAGCTTAGCCAACTTCATTAATCTAATCAATTTAAATAAATACTCCCTCTATTCCTATTTATAAGATTTTTTTGGAGAATCCTAAGAAATCTAATTACGTTACTTAATAATATCATATGTTGTGTTGTATTACATTATATAGTAGTCCATAAGTCAAACAACATAATTTAAAGAAAAACGACAAACTTTAATATTTTAAAGTAATGTAATTAATTTTTTTAAGATTTTTTTAGGATTCTCTAAAAGGGTCTTATAAATAAAAACGGAGGGAGTATGTCTTATATAAAAAATGAGAAGTAGTATAGATAGTGCAATCTTGGAAAGACTTTTATAATACATGTAGCATATTAAGTAGGAAGAGTATTATAGTATTGGCCAAGAAAAAGAGTATGAAAGTAATAGTACGTCAGATGGCAAATGCAAATAATTATTTGAAGTTTCAATTACAGAACGCATTAATGCAATCGTTATTGTAAGATATACTATTTACTTTTCACTTATGATATTGGCGTGTATTAATTATAGTTATTAATTAATTTGTGATTCATCAAGAGCGAGCATTATATTAATTTCTCGCCTCGCCTAAATTTATTCGTATCTTAACCCCGAAAAAAAGTGCGGGCACACACACACACACTGACACACAGATGATACACATATTCTAAGTTTATAATTACCAATTCGTCCTTAATGGGACTTGAAGGATTTGAAGTTTGTAGTCAGAGTACTTTAACTTTAATCTTTCCTGAAAGCTTTAAGTACATAAAATACTAGAGTACATGACAGTACAAGATTTGCCCCTCTTAAACGGAAAAAGGGTTACTAGTATTAGTAATTGTAAGCTTTTGTTGGGAATGTACTTTATGATACGTATTAGTATTATTAATGAAAATGATGAGGAAGACAGGCAATCTTCCTACCTGTACGTTTTTAATATCTTATCCTGGATGCATGTACGAGGTGTCTACGTGCGTTAGTTGACTATGCTCTCTTCATTATTGCCTAGCCTTTTCTGCTAATATTAGTAGTGCCTTCTCTATGCACATTACAATTTACATTTAACAACTCTTACCAAGTTCTGAAAATCAGATAGGTCATTAAATTGATTGAGGTACTAGATCAAGGGTTAGTGGGTCAAACCGAAGTTAGTCTGGAGTCAGACAGGTAGGAATAAAAAATTATAAAATAATTTAAATATCATCCAAATACTTTTTTTATAAAATAACAATACATATATATTAAAAATAAATTATAGTTGGATAATGGGGATAATTAATTATATAAGGAGCATATTAGAAAGAAAATGACTTTTTATTCAAAATATTGAATATCATCTTAATATCTTAAATTTTTATAAAAAAAATATTATTATACAAACTCTTTTAAATATTAAAATGTATATTTTTATTATTTTTTTAATAATTTTATGATTCTAGCTTAATTGTTTTTACCATGAAAGAATGGGCCCAAGCCCACCACAACCCTAATTTTTACTTCAACTTCAATCCTTCTTTATTCCTTTATCCCTTTCAGCGGCACAAACATGTTCTCTCATCTTTGCCACCCACTACAACACGCTCTGCCTCACCCACTACAGCGCACTCTGCCTTCACCTCACGTCTTGTTCTCCAACACTCACTCACGTCTTCAACTCCAGTGCTCACTTGCGTCTTCAACTCCAGTGCTCACTCGCGTCTTCATCTCCGAAACCCTGACTCACTTGCATCTTCAACTCCAGTGCTCACTCGTGTCTTGATCTCCAAAACTCTGACTCACTCGCATCTTCATCTTTTCTCTGTCTTGCATCTGAAGAACACCTACACAAATGTTCTTCTCAGATCTCTTGGACTTCGGCTTTCCTTCTGTTTTTTTTTTATCAAAATTTCATCTTCCTTTCTTTGAGCTCCGTAAACTTGGCAGCAACCCGCTAAACTCAGCCGAGTCATGTCGAGTTGACTCCGGGTCATCTCTAACCCCGGTTTCAATGTTAAACTGGACCGGATTTCAAGCCAAGTGGTCGGTTTCTGGTCCAGACCGGCCGGTCCGGTTTTCAAAACACTAACTCTTACCCATATTTGGATGGAGAGAAAATTAGAGGAGGAAGAAAATTAAGGGAAAAAACTTTTAAAAATGGCAAATTTTTTTATCATTTATTGAAGTTTTTAAATCTAATATTTATTTTCTTCCTCTTTCTCCCCACCCAAACACACCCTTGGTCTTACAATTTATGTTATTTAGGGCCACAATTTTTTCAACAAATAAAATAAAATTGGGAGGATGGGTATGACTTGCGTTATTAATTATATCATTCTGTGTAATACTCAAGCCCGCCCTAGACTGATACTGATAATAAAATGGTCACAAATGCCTTAAAGGAGAATTAAGAATTATAGTTCACCTATTTCTTAACTTTCCTTCAACCGAACTTTCAATGGTACAAAGGAAAATTAGTTATATTTTACCGCAAGAATTTAGTTAACTTACAATACAAAAATTCCTATAATTCTTAGCTACCAAAATTTTGAGCTTTCCTAGTTCTAACCCATATATATTTCAAAAATTATGAGGTGAACTTAGTTTATCATGTCATTTGTGATCTAATCAATTAAAACACAACAACTTGGACGATATATTAATTCTAGCTGGCTGCTAATGATATAATTTACATGATATGTTTCTCATAGAAAAATGAATCCCTTAATTAAAATGTTACAAATAATGAAAAAGTAAATATTTTGAAATCTTTCAATTTAATTAATATATTAGCTAATACGAGTATTAAATATGTGTCAAATCAACTCATGAGTTATTGTATTTTAATTGGTTAGATCACAAATAATGTGGTAAGCAGAGTTCACCTAAGAATTTCTCTATATATTTACTAACTAATCCTAGTGAAAATGAATTGTATTTTAATTTATTATATTGCACACAAGTAAAATATATAATAATTTAAATTATTCATCTAGTTTTATTTAAATTTTTCATCAAATTTCGTTCTCCCTATCAGATGATTTTTTAAAATTTATTTTTACTTATGCTCAGGATATATTATAAAGTACAATTCATTATAGGAAAAATTGTGTTGAGGTCCCGAGCAAGGGAATTTACCTCAAAGAGATCCCGTAAAATCGTGTATTTATAATAAAATCCTGTAGAATTGTTAATGACGCTCATAGGGTTGTTAGTAACAACCCATGGTAGCCCATAGGGTTGTTAATTGGGACTTTATTACTACAATTACGCGATTTCACAAGTTCTCATGACATAAATTTCTTTGTTTGGGACCTCAACACAATTTTCACTTCATTATATCTTAATTATTTTATTTTCAAGAAATAGTTACCACAACCACAAATCGTTAATAAACTCTAATAGTGCAATAAAGATTATAAATGTAAATTTTTGGCATTAAAATAAGAAGAGTATGAATATAATTTGTTCCTATTTATAAAACCCTTTTAGAAAATTCTAAGAAAATCCTAAGAAAGTTAATTGCATTACTTAATAATATCATATGTTGTGTTTTATTACATTATATAGTAGTTTATAAGTCAAACAACATAATTTGAAGAAAATCGATAAACTTTAATATATTAAAGTAATGTAATTATCTTTTTTAGAATTTTTTTAGGATTATCTAAAAAGGTCTTATAAATAGAAACAGAGATAGTATATATTTTTAAATTACAAATGGCAAGCTCATTGTAAGATTGAATTAATTGCTACCCTAACCATTCCGAGGGTAAGATTATATTGCTCCACGAGGGATTTATATGCTCTATAGCTGTTTGTTCATGAAGGTGGGATCTCCTTTAATAGCCTTGTATGTTGGCTACTATACTTAGCCTCCCTTGTCATGATATTTGCACATCTCAAGATTTCCTGCTAGCATGGAAGATCTCCACATTCCAGTCAGCATATATAAGTTGTTTTGTGGTCTCGATTGTGTCTCTCATATGGTGCTTGACCCCACTATCTCTGAGTAAACTATTGATAGCTGTCAATGAGTACGAGTAGACCCAGATATTCCACATCTGTATGTACTGGCAAAACCTCCAGACTTGTCTTAATTGCTAGTAGTTCTGCTTTTGTAATTGAAGTAGTCCCTAGCTTTCTTTGGAATCCCGCTATCCACCTTCCTTTGTAATCCCTTATTACACCTCCACATGCCGAATTGGTATGGTCTCAAATTGATGCGTCAAAATTCATTCTCACTGTGCCTAGCTCCAGAGGTCGCCACTGTATATTTGAGCCCAGCCTTCCCTAGAATATAGGGTTGATCAGCTGTCCATTTGATATTTCTCTTGATATATGATACATGCACTGGTGAAAGGCTTCATACGTTGTAATTGTCTTGGATTCAAAGACCTGTGTGCATATAAATTTTCATATCGTCAAGCAAACATGTGCAAAGATCTTTGTCCGAGGTCACTATGAGAATCTTTCCATCCCTAAATGCTTTGTTTAATTCTAGTGTAGCCATTCCTGCAAATCAAGAGAGAAAAGCACAGTAAACGAGTTGGTGTTAATAAATGAATATAATAGTTAGCTAACTGTGAGGAACTTAATGTTGATAACATATCCCAATGAATTTGTTTAAATTCATATTGCTTCGAAATAAAAGACTGCAAAATATATCATTCCTTAACTTGAATAATAACTAAGAAGTGTAGGGAAGTGTTGTCCCAAAAACAACATAAAGGTAAGAAAATTAGAGCTTGTTTGATGTTATTTTTAAAAATATTTTTTTTAAAATAAAACAAAAAATTTGTTTGGAGAGTTGCTTTTACCCATTTGTTTTCAAAACTAAAACACAAAACCAGTTTTATTTTTTATTTTTTAGTTTTTCATTTTTTGAGTTGCTACGCAACGGATCCACTATCAATATTACGCTATTAATAATAATCACTATCACGTCACCACTAAAGGCTTCGTCACTTTAAAAACATATATTTTAAAAATAATTATTTAAATAGATTTTTTTTGTTTTTTTTATTTCAAAATTTGTTTTTAAAAACTGTTTTAAAGGGGAAAAAATAAAAAATAGAATCAAACAAGGCCTCAATTTCATTATTTGATGTTTTGAAGAAAAAAGAAAAGAAAGAAAGAAAAATCATGAGGTGTGGGTATGGAGTCGTTCAACTCCTAGGCTGAAACAGTTTGGTCGGCCGGGTCGTGGGGGACTGAAAACATGTTAGATCATAATATCAGTGTAAGCCCGCATCATAAGTTTATTACATTTAGTGACGTGTCTGATTGGGCCTTTGAATTATGGGTTAACTCAATAAGCCATAATCTGGTCATGTTTGGGCGGCTCAGATTGGGAGTTTATGTGTGGGGTTTCTATTTGGAAATTATGGGTTTGGAGGGATAACTATATGTTATGTTATTTATAATGATTTTTAAATGCCTGAAGAACAGGCTAGCATATATATATATATATATATATGTTATTCTGCATACTTTGAAGCTTTTTGTTGAAGTGACTGATATGTTACTTGCAGGCTTACTGGATTAAGGTGAACGTTGATGTAGCAATGTCTTCATCTACCAAAAGAAAAGAAAAGGAAAAAAGAAGAAGAAACAAGCTTTGGTGGAGAGATAAGACACCGCAGTAGAAAATGGATAGCTGGGTTCACTGATGCTCTTGGCTGTTGCAGTGCTTTTGAGTACTGATATATTTTCCAAGGTTTTGATTTAATTTGTGATATACTAATATAAATTAAAAAAGCTAAATAAGTCACTCAATCTCATATATATATATATATATATATATTATGTATCAATATGAAGTTAAGCAAAATAATTTTAAAAAACAACTATAAATATAAATATTTTAAAATAATTTGATTAACTTTCTTAATTAACATTTCTAAAAAAATCAACTTCATCTTATATTTAGAACCTATAATATGATTCAAGAGAGCTATTCTTGAATTTCACTCCAAGAATTTAATCCACATGGTTCCAATGCCCTACTAATACCTTCAGCCTGGTTCATTTGCGGGGTTCATGTTTTTCCTTTTTAGTGAAGGATGGCTTTTTTTTTTTGGGTCCAGGATTAGTGAAGGATGGTTAGTTTATCTATATCTAAATCATCTCTTCTATACGCACTAGTTGATAAAGAGTGTATAAGATCCAATACCCCAAGTTTTGATTTCATTTAATTTCGGGTTGTAGCCTCTCTCTTGTACCAAAAATAAAGATGTAATCCGTTGATTGGTCAAATTGAAAATATGTGACTTCTTCTAAATCTTGAGCGATCAAACGTAAATGTATCTCTATTTTAATATCGTTTTGTAAACACTGACACGTAAGTTAAAAAAAAAGTATAATAAACTCTTATTAATTTTTAGAATGCCTTTAATCAAGTTTTTTTTTTTTTTTCGAGAGAGAGAATTTAGAGTTCCTTTTACTCAATATATTCTAAGCAATTGCAGGGATGATGAGTCACTCGAAATTAGTCATAAATATTTTATTAAATTTTATAAATAGTCTTTATAATAAAGACCATTAAAATGATGAATACAATAGATGTAGGTTGGCATAATCACTCATAACCAACTCCACTCTTTAATACACGGTAATACGCATGTACAACATGAATCCATTCTCTTATTGACATAGAAATAAAACTTAATAATGATAATAAACTAGTAATCAACGGTTAAGGACGGAGCAATCGGTGCGGATATTTCCATTGCGGGCGTTTTTTACACCGACCCGGCCCAACTTGGTGATGGCGGCGATGAAATTCTGCTGGAAAGTGTGGGCGCTAGTGGCGAAGGCATTAACGGCGGGCTTGGATCTCGGGTCAGTAAAGAGGACCTGGTCGGAGGTGAAGAGGCCCTTCCCTTGCTGCAGGTTCTTGTAGTATTGGTGATCGAAGGCGTGAGGGGTGGCGGGGTCCATGTTGATGGCGATCCTGGGGTCCACGTTCCTCGGGCACATCGACTTCAGATCCTCCGCATATTTCTCATCCAGCGTGGGGTCCACCTGCCTCTTAGGGCTGTAATTGTATACCCTCTTCGCGAATCTGCCGCAATGCGAGAATCCAAGGGTGTGTGCTCCTGCATCGTAACCACAACTTAATTTTATCAATTAGCTCCTATATTCCTTAATAGAGGCAGTGATTCATAATTAAACCAGGACTTCAAAATTGTTTCCCTTGACTATCCTCAACAATTCCATACATATATATAATTTATATAAATAATAATTATCAAGTCATGCGTGACTAAATAAAATATATACTAGCTACAACCATATGTTTGATTAAGAAAATTGAGAAGTACACTCTATATTAAGCTTCACTGACAACCTTAATTTTCATGCATGGTAAGGCCATGTGGTTTGATTTATTAGAGATTTCAGTAAACTATAATTAATCCTGCTCACCTCGCTTATTGTTCATTATTTGTTGTGGCCCCTCTTCTATGGGTAAATAAAATTTATCAGGAAATCATAAAATGAACGCAAGATCCTCCCATCTAACATGAACTTAGTTGTGTGGTGATATATATATATATATATCAATTCAATTGAAATTAGAATTCTTACATTTACAATATCAATAGTTACCATGTTCAATAATAAGCCTACCCTTTATAAAAAAAAAATTAAGTATACTCAAATATTTTATTTAAATCAATTCGTTATCTCATATATAATATTACCTCTTGCATCTTTAATATAAGACACACTTTAATGAGAAAAATTGAACTATAATAAAGTGAGTGAATAAGAGTGAGATTTTTAAGAAAATTATTAATTGAAATTGAATAAATCATGAACTAGAGTACTATACGAGTATCTTTTCATGTCCCCCACTTCACTAATTAATGATACAAAACTGGGTCCAAACTCCAAACCAAAGTCCATTTAATTTTTCTATCTCTTCTAAGTTCTAACCAATGGCACTCATCAATGCGAGGTACTATTGAAGCACATGTATATGATGAGGAAAACAAAAACAAAAAGCTAAGAAAAACAGATAAGGGGATTAGGATTTGGGATTTGAGTAATTTGGGCCGGGACAAGTGGGGCCCGCCACCATATTTACCAGAGAGAGCAATCATCTCCGTTTGGGTGAGGCCATTAGAAGCAAAGAGAGAATTGAGCTGATTCAAGTTGAAATCTGGGCGAGGCAGCCTCCCATTCACACTCGATGCCTTCGATTCCAACCCATCGTACCTTCCCAGCTCAACCTCGTACCACGGTCCTCCGGCCTACGAGTCCATGTTATATAATTGATTAATTCACGCACACATATATATATGCATTGAAATTTATAATCATGATCTATATATATATCTGGAAATTGTTTGCTTTGGGAGAATGAGGCCCTAAAGCAGACAATTTATATATATATATATCTGGAAATTGTTTGCTTTGGGATAATGAGGCCCTAAAGCAGACAATTTTAAGAGCGAAACACTGAGATGTTACAGTAATTGCTAACCAGTACAACGGCTTCACGAGTGGCCAGTGCTAGAATATCAGCACACGACACTTTGTTCCTGCACTGAGGAACAGCATCCACCGCAGCTTTTGCCTTGATCACCGTGTCGAACCCATCTCCGGCCAATGACAGATTATCCGGGTGATCCTTCTCTGCTTTGTTGTTCTTCGTGGAAGAGACCAGAATGGAAGCATCACAACCCTGTAACCAAGCTAGTTATAGCAAAATTGAAACTTGAACTGTTCTGTGATGATGGTGGTGGTGGTTTATATATATATATATATATTGAGTGGGAATTACATACATGGACGAAGCAGTCGTGGAAGAAGAGACGAATGGTGGCAGGAGCAGTGACGAAGGTCTCGTGAAACTTCTTTCGAGTAGTTTCTCTAACGATGTGCTCGAGATTGGGGCAGATTTTGGAGTAGTGGTGTGGACTGAGCTGAGCATAAGTGAAATTGGGATAAAGACAGAGACTTAAAGAGAGGGTCCAGGCAAGAATGAGATGATGAAGCCCACCCATCTTCAGTTTCTGATAAGGGGGTTGAAGATGAATTTGGGAGTGAACCAGTGATGATTATATGGAAGAAAAGGTTATATATATATATATATATATATGAATGAATGAATGAAGATGTCGGGGGGTCACGAGATAGCCAGTTGTATTGGCCACTCTGAGAGGTCACAACAAGAAAGCTAATTTCATTTGAATAATAATAATAATAATAGAAATCTGTGAGTGGAAATGCACTTTTGAAATGTGATATGTGAATGGCTTCATTTGTCTTGTTGATATGGAAAAAATGATTGTGCAGTGTCAGAGAAAAAAAATTGTTATCACAAAAAAATCAAGTAATAAGTGAACAACACAAATTCTAATTTTAACTATCACATCCATTCTTTAAAATTTTAGAGTGTGATTTTTCCCATTAAAATGTCCCATATAATATAATGGCTAGGAATTAGGAGCAGTAGGGCCTGATTGGATTCGAATTCTCACTTCCCAAAAAGAAGTGGACCAGCGGAGCAGAAAGGATTAAACAGATAATAAAGGAAAAGTGCTAGTCTCTCTTCTACAACCTTTGTTGTATTATATACTGTTATGTTTGAATTTTTTAGGGTTTAAAAGAGAGAAGAAAGAGAAAGAAGAATTGGCTTATGAATACATTGGTTTTAAGTAATCTTTTTCAAAAGTAAGATAATAAAGATCATTGTGATGGGGAATATGCTTTTAGAATAAAAGAGTGTTATTGACGCTAAGGTTAGGCAGATGAGAAGTGTACCTGTTTTGTCTGTTTGTGAAGTATGGGATCATTATTTGTTTTCTATGTTAGAGTTAATTAATGGTTGAGATAGAGATAATTAAAGTGAGATCGGAAGGCCCAGATCTTTAGTTTGCTTTGCCTTTTTCAGTTTAATTGTAGTTACAAAGGGACCATGCTGCTTAGGAACTATGCACTTTTTTAAAAAAAAAAGTAAAAAATTGGATAGATCTAATTAAGTTTTTTAGTAAATCTTATTACTAGTCATTTAAATAATTGACTAATCCGGTCCCACCCAACAACAAAGTTTACTTAAAGGGTTAGGGTATCCCAGAGAGAATTTTCTCTATGTTTAAGGATCAAATGCGATGCAAGTTAGTTAAAAGGTAAAGGTATTTATCGATCACTAGGTTAACCTTATTGCTAAAAATCAAACACTTTTTTACCTGACCAATTTTATTTTTACCTTTCACACACTACTAGTACTACTCTTCCATACTTGTACAATTGTACTCTATTTATAAATACTATCCTCTTGTAGAAAATAAAACTTTAGCTGATGGCCCATCGTCAAAGGATTGCGCTGAAATTCAAATGGAACAGTCTTCAAGATTGCAACGTTCTTGTTGAGAAGGAACTTAAAGAAAAAACACTTGCATTCTACACACTGGACAGAACAAAACTTCTAGGAGCCTGCTTGGGACTTATATATGTAAGGGCATGTTTAAAATAATATTAAAAATGTTGACTTGACGAAAACAAAAATCTCAGTTGGCACAGTACCAAAGAATTACGTGAAAATATAAAGAGGAAAACAAATATATGATGAAAAGAACAGTCTTCGATGTCACATCTTTTTTATTCATTGAAAACAAATGGATACAGCAACGTGTTTAATTTATTGTGATAAAACCCTCTTGCATTTTATTTTTTGAATTTTAAAAAAGGATTGAAACTCAATCACGTTCATATTTAATTTCACCGATCTGGATACAGAAGCCATATCCAAGGGCAGTACGTGTTTTGTCCCTAATTAATTATATTGGCATTCATTTATATATTGAGCATAAAGTAATGACATTGAACATTTCTCTGTGCGTTTTATAATCGAAAGCTACAATATAAGACCTAAATTAATATAGTCAAGTACTTTTCAACCAAAAAAAAAATAGTTGAAAGAAAATAGCCCCAAAAGTGTACATGATCATTTTTATTTTATGGGCAACTTATTTGAAGTACGTTTTCAATGTAAGCAGCCACATGAAATGGCGAAACTACGTGCTGACTCAAAAACGGTTTAAAGTATTTGAAATAATAATGTAGCCGTTGGAGACAAGAATTATTATAACAGAGAAAGCTAAAAGCTAATTAATGAATGATCAGAAACATAGCACATGGCAGTCACTTTGTTCAAAGCAAACATTTTTTTTAAAAAAAAAAGAAAATGTTTAAAGAGAATTTCTTTTCTTTTCTTTTTTCGATGGTGTTTTAAAGAGAATTTCGATGTTCAAGTCAAGGGATGGTCGTGAGTGTGCATGAATGATTCAAACAATAAAGTATTAAAAAAAAGAGCGGAAATCATTTGCCTCGTTTAATTAGGGCAATGGTGATTGAAAAAAGCAAAAAGAGAAAAAGAGAAGAAAAAGAAATCTCATACATTCATCATAATTACCTGCATAATAATTGGCTGCTCATGCACGTAATCTTATATATTCCGTGGCTTTTCCTCCTTTTTAAGAAAAGTTTCTAGCTACTTTTTTATGTTTTTAATTTTATAACTTTATTATCAAATTAAAATTCATCATAATTAAAAATAAAATAAAAGATTAACATATATATACATGTCAATATGGCACTGTCG
The DNA here is from genome assembly GCA_037177275.1 of Acacia concinna. Taxonomy (NCBI): domain Eukaryota; kingdom Viridiplantae; phylum Streptophyta; class Magnoliopsida; order Fabales; family Fabaceae; genus Acacia; species Acacia concinna. Next base: position 2,478,851 of record JBAGKO010000002.1, on the reverse strand, counting down.
CACAATTCACATGTTGATATAATATTCATCATATACTAATAATAATAACAAAGCTTTATCTTATAAGATAGGGTCACCTATATGGATTGCACAATATCATTATATTCTATTAAAAATTAAATATTTAGATAGATTATTAATTAAAATATCATACTCTATAACTTCATTGAGTGTTCTTTTATGTCTTTCTTAATCACATTTGATTAGCATAAATTGTGTAAATATAATATTTATTGTAAATTCTGAGAAGTACTCCCAGCTTTTAAACAAATTAGATAAATATCTCGTAAATCTAGTCAAATTTGTGGACATTCTAACGACGTGTGTCGGTTATCATCAATCTTCAAAAAGAACTCAAATTTTCTCAATTCAAACTATTTAAATGTTAATCCTATATACGAATGAAAATGAAGAGAAGGGAAGAGGATGCGAAAGGAAAATGAGAGATTCTTCTATCCCCTATTTTTTTTAGGTTAACAAAAGGATAACTTAAAATAAAGAGTAATAAGTTAAATGAAAAATTTTAAAAATAGACAAGTGAAATAGGAAAATCACAATTAAGTACAGCGAAATCAGAAAATTTTAAATTAATCTGTTTTGTACTTTTTTTTTATAATTACAAAAATATCACTGAATTTTTCACAACACAAGTTTCGTAATTCACAGCACAAATATCCAAATTAACAACACTATATATTATGTTGATTATATAACCCATGGCCATTTATAAACAAACATTTGGAGCACAAAATTGATTCATCTTTTTTTCTCAATTGTGAAGCGTGGCAGCAAGAGGGTAATCCGTCGGTAGGTATAAAGTTGTTGTCCGATGTGGGACCGTTTAATTTGTTGCTTATAATAGCAAAGCTGTAATAAAACTTCCTTATCTGTTGATCCTTCTTTCATTTTACTCATAGTGGTTCTCTTTTCCCCTTTTTTTTTTTATTATTTATTGTTGTTGCTTCCCAGCTTCATGACTTGGACCTCTGATCTCTTTCTCCCCCTCTCTTTCTATACCCAATAATATTGAGGCCAATATGCCATAATTACTTCAATCAAATCTCTTAAACCTGTATTTTAAATTACAATTTGTATTCCTTTTTAATCTAATTGGCCTCAGATCAAAGCATATATGATCCCACTCCAACCTTAAAGTTTCATGTCTTTTAGACATATTCCGTAATTATTGAATGAACTTTACATTTTTTGTTTGTAATAGGGGTTTCACTAATTTGTTTCAAGCATTATTAGTAGCAATAATATTTTACTTACGATATATGACAAATGTGTTGCTACTACGCATTTATAGTGTTTTCCCAGCCTCAGCAAAGGTAACTTTTTAAAATAATTTTATTAGAACATACATGAACATGCACATGTGCAGATATGTTCGAATGTATACAAATCATTCAAAAGAGAGAAAAAAGTTGCATCCCGTTGCCGACACATTTTGTTGACACGCTGTCTTCTTCGATGAGTGTCTTTCACTGTGTTAATCTTCCAATAGATAATAAGGGTACGATGGATTTGGAGGGGAGGGGATATTTTTATGGCTTAGATTAAAAAAAAAATAGAGAAGTGAAGTTGAACGTTTTTAATTAATTGTTCTTATTTTTTATTTTGCATATTATTTTTATTAAAATTTTATAACTCCACTTTTTTATTTTTTTTTTAAATTTAACTTTTAAATATTTTCATTTCCCTACCTTCCCCTCTAGCTAGACAGACCTAAAAGTATTATTAAAATTTAAACCTAGCTTGGTTGGGGTAAGTAATTAAGGGGCTGTTTGGTATGAGGGGAGGGGAGGGGAAATAAAAATTTTAAGAGTTGAATTTAAAGAAATTAAAGAAGCGGGGTTATAAAATTTTAATAAAGAGAAAATGTAATATAAAAAAGTATAAAAAAATAATTTAAAACTTATAACCCTACTTCTTTTATTTTTTTAAAATTCAACTTGTAAAAATTTTCTCTTCTTTCTTCTCCCCTCCAAATCCCTCATACCAAACAAACTCTAAAGAGGGAAGTTAGACTTTTTTGAAATAATAAAAAACATTTTATTTGGTTTGCTAGAAGGCTTAAATCTCACTTTTATGACATAACAAGTGAAGTGATTTTTTGAGCACAATCTCAGTAAATCCTACTTCCGTAACATTTTTGTCTTTTAAATAAAAAATAAGAGTAGCAACTTTTTGAAAGATATTTTTCAGAAAGTGGCGTAATTCATCAAAGCGACTTGTAAATTAACTTTTCAAGAAAGTTGCGTAGGCAATTGAACCAAGCGAAGTTGAGAGTTTTAAAACCTAAACTTTTTATTTTTAATTACAAGAATTTTAGCTTTAGTTTTAAAAAAAATTTGTATTTACCCTAGCATGTACTATAGAAAAGGGAAACTTTTACTCACCCACAGCACACATTTTACCTTCTTCTTTTGAGTTAATCAGATCCCACATCCTCCCATTTAATTAAAAATATGTTATTTTGCCACTTAAACCAAATGTTCTTGACATAGCTTAACTTGAGTATATTCCTAAAAGTTTGTAGAAGATTATTTGTTAATTAAAATTTAGATTAAAATAATGTAAGTATAATAATTAACAATACGTTCATTTAATTTATAACAACCTAAGTGATTTCTATATTCACAAGGCTCCATATATAATCCGCCAAACATCGTAGCTTCCTTTTATTCTTCTATAGCTCGCCTGAGCTCATCCCTTTTTGTCAAGTTCATGAACTTGGCTGTATATGTTCATAATGATTATGATGAGTTATTTGGATGTACTCCCTCTTGTCTTTTTTATTAGAGCCTAAAATTTAAATTGTCTTTATGGTTTTTATAAGAATATGGCAATAATTGCCTGAACATTTAATGAATTTAGTTCAATTATATCCCTATTAATTATATATATTGCATTTATAAAAATGTTGCTGATACTTATATTTATTTTATTTCTCTCTTACTCCTACCCTCTCATAAATAAGAGCATACTTGAAAAACAGTTTATTTTAAACATACTTATTATTTTATACTAATTTTATCCTATTTCTTAAATCGCATAATTCAGTTGTTAAGTACTTATAATTTATAAAGAGGATTGGAAGGAGTATAAACATACTCCAAAATTATCATCACTTTAGGGAAAGGGATGGAATTTTTCTGATTTTTTCTCTCGGTAGGAGAGAGCTTCTCTCTCAGCAAGTGAGAGTAGGGTTTTAATCCTCATCTGGGCGGGGTGAGTGTGCGAGGGCCCTTGACTGCGCTACAGCGGTCTTACGGTGGTGAGGAAAAAGTAAGTGTGAGCTTCCTCTATCCCCACTGTATAGAGAGATAAAGAGAGGAGAGAATGAAAGGTTAAAGGTGCTGTGATTTAATTCAACGAACCATTGACGGTGCGAAAACATACATCGGTGGTCAAAGCGGTGATTCAATCTAATTGAAATTTGATGCAGTTGAAGTCTCAAATCAGCATTTCGAATTGGAACAGTATGGAAATGGATGGATTGGAGTAGGAGGAACTGACTGACAAAGCGCATGTGCTGATTGCAATTGTAGTGGCGAAAAGAAATATACACATGCCAACATTCAGATCGATGGCAATGTGAATCTGGAATGTGGTAGGCAAAGTCAAGATTGATTACGCTGAGGGAACTACTTTCCTATGCAAGTTTGATAATAAGGAGGATGTTGAAAGAGTCATTCAAGATGGTCCTTGGAGTATTATGGGACATCATATGGTGGTGCATGAATGGCCTTCATTACTGGCTTTTTCTTAGGTGAATCTGTAGGTATGTGAATTCTGGATTTAATTTCATGGTGTGCCTCCTGGTGGTATGGTGATGAGCAATGTGTTTAAATTTTGTGCTAGAATTGGAAATGTAGTGGCGGTAGAAAATCCAAGACTGAATGGGAATATTACTAGAAATTTTGTCGGAGCCAGGGTAGAAGTAGATATATCTGAGCCTATTATTCTTGGATTTCATATAGTTCGGCCTGATGGTATTAGTTCTTGGGTAGAGGCTAAATATGAAAGATTAATTCATTATTGTTACTCCTGTGGGTGTATTGGACATGAGTCTAAGACCTGTACATAAGCTGTTGGTATGCCATATGGGGGAGGATGGGGAGTACCGATGGTGAGGCCTATTGCAGAAATAATCAGAATTGATGATTTTATTAATTTGCAAAAAAGACAACAACAATCAAGAAAAAAGCATGAGGATAGAATGGTTGATGATTCAGGGAGTAGTGCAGTGGGTGATTTTGGTAATTCAGATAAAATGGAGGTAAATAAGGCAGAATTAACAGGGGAAGCAAACAGGGTATTGGTGGTAAAAACTATGAATAGTGGTGCAGAGGTTGTAGCTAGAGAGGAGGGCAACAGAAAGGCAGAGGACAGAATTGTAGCTGCAAAGAAATTGGGAACACAGCTACGTAACTTTGTATCTATAAAAAGCAACTTCCTTGCAAGCCAAAATGAGTTACAAGAGAAAGAAGGGGAAGAATTTTTAGATAGGAGAAATGAAGATAAAGAGACAAGGGAAAAAGAAAGTAACCAGATAGCAAACTCTCATAATATGATGGTGACTTGGAAACCTCTAGAAATGGAGGAGGAGCTGGCCGGAAAACTAAGGAGTGTATGCCTGAAGAGAAAAACAGAGGATGAGGGGGAGTTTCTACTAAACAAAAGAATCAAAGGTAAGGGGAAAAGGGCTGATACAGTGGATGATGGTACTATTCTGAAAATAACTCAATTTCATGCTAGGAGCTCTTGAAGTAAGGCCGAGAAGGGGAAAAAGAGAATATATGGTGTGACAAGAAAGCTGATACTTGATGACCTAGTAGAAGTCCCTATCGAAATGGCTAAAGTGGACGGGAATTGGCTGAGGGCTATTGATTGGGAAGGTGTGTCGTTTAAGGCTAATGATGTAAGGTTAGGTGGCTGGCCAGAAGCAACCATCAAGGAGTCATGAGTGCCCTAGCTTGGAATTTTCAAGGTTTGGGTGCTACCTTGACAATTCATCATCTAAAGTACCTAGTTAAACAATATTATCCGTGTGTTGTTTTTCTGGCTGAAATAAGGATGATATTTGAAAAAATAGAAAAAAAATAACGAGGAAGGTGAAGATGGAGGGTGGGGTTTATGTTGAGCCAAGAGGATGCTCAAGTGGTCTGGCTCAATGGTTTAATGCAGATGTGAACATCTCCTTTGTTAGTAGCTCAAGTAACCACATGCATGTAAAAATGAAAGGATCAAAATGTGGTTGGTTGAGGTATATGACCTTTGTGTATGGACCTCCAGAGAAGAAAAACAGAAAAAAGTGGTGGGAAAAACTAGTATCTTTGAACCCAGGGGCTTCTATTCCATGGTTAATTATGGGAGACTTTAATGATTTGTTGTATAGTTCAGACAAGGAGGGTGGAAGAATATATGAAGCTAAAGACTTGGAGAACTTTCAAGAATTTGTGAGTGATTTTCAAATGATGGAAGTGGACATGAAAGGAGGACAATATACTTGGTTTAATACAAGACAAAAAGAGGATTTTATCAAGGAAAAACTTGACAAGATTGTGTGCAATGTGGGATGGAACAAGAAGTTTGAAAAAGCGTTGGGTGTAGTATTAGAAGCAATTGGATCTTATCACTGCCCTATCTTATTGTATTTTGAATACATGGAGATAAAAACACCATGGAAATTCAGATTTGAGAGTTTCTGGGCTGATGAGACTGAATTCCTGTAGCTTATCTGAGAGAATTGGGATGGCAAGGGTAATGGAATGGATTTGGTGTCTGATTTTGTGAAAAACCTACACAAAATCAGAAGAGTGTTGACTGAGTTTAGTAAAAAGAAGTTTGCAGGAGATAAAAAAGAGTTGGAAGAATTGCTAGTTCAATTTAAAAAATGCAATGCACAAGGGTGGGGAGTGGAGGAAGCTAGACGTACACTTGAAATCACTGCTAGTATTGAGAGTTTATGCGAGAAAGAAGAGAAATACTGGGCCCAACAGTCAAGAATTCAATGGCTAAGAGTAGGAGACCAAAACACTCGGTTTTTCCATCAAGCCACAATTCAAAGAAGAAGAAGAAATAATATCACTTGAATTAGAAATGAAGAAGGGGAATGGCTAGAGAATCAGAACATGATTGGGGCTTTGTTTGCTGAATATTTCAGGAATCTATTTGCATCAGTGGAACAAAGGGATTTTAGCCTTATTATGAATTTTGTTGAATATGTGGTTAATGAGGAGATGAATGAGATGCTACTCAGGAAAGTGGAGTACGATGAAATCAAACAAGTGGCGTTTCAGCTGGGAGCATTAAAGGCACCGGGAGCGAATGGCTTTTCAGGTATTTTTTTTTATCAGAAATCTTGGGAAGTTGTAGGTGAAAAGTTTTGCTTTTTGGTGCAGAATTTCTTTGAGCATGAATTTTCCTTGGAAAAGATTAATAAAACTGATCTGGTTCTACTGCCTAAAATAGAGAAGGCTGAACAATTAAGCCAATTTAGGCCTATATGATTGTGCAACTTCTCTTACAAGATTTTTTTGAAAATCATCACAAACAAGATGAAAGCAATAATGAATGACATTATCACTCCGAACCAAAGAGTGTTTGTTCCAGGAAGGCTCATCTTTAACAACATTGTGATTACTCATTAGGCTTTTCATTATCTTACAGTCAAAAGTGGTAAGAACACAGAAATGGCACTAAAGTTAGACATGAACAAAGCCTATAATAGGGTTGAATGGGATTTTCTAAAGGCTGTGCTATCACACATGGGGTTTCATTAGAGGTGAGTGGAAAGTATCTATGCATGCATCAGTTCTGTTAGCTTCAATCTCCTTTTATCAGGTAGAATTACTGTTGTGGTAAAACCAAAACATGGCCTAAGACAAGGGAACCCTCTATCACCATATTTTTTTATTATAGTCTCTGATGTTCTATCAAGATTACTCAATTTATATGCTAAAAACAAGGCAATAATGGGTATAAGATTAAGTCAAAATTCCCCTATGATTACTCACTGCTTCTTCGTTGATGATTCAGTTTTGTTCCTCAAGGCAAAGAAAGAAAATGTTGAGATGATAAAAAATATGTTGGTGTGCTACTGTGAAGCCTCTGGACAACAAATAAACATCCAGAAATCCTGTGCTTTCTTCACAAAGAATACAGATGAAAGATTAAGAAGACAACTGGTGCGGATTCTTGAGGTAGTAGAAGCTACAGAGCTTGGAAAATATTTGGGATTGCCGGTGCTTTGGAAGCGGTCCAAAAAAGAAGCCCTCTCCTTTGTAAAAGATAAAATTAAAAAAAAAGTACAAATATGGAAACAAGGCTCACTGTCAGCTACAGGGAAAGAAATAATGATAAAGGCTGTTGCAAGTGCTATCCCGGTTTTTCCTATGTCTTGTTTCTTATTCCCTTTAGCCACTTGCAAAGAGATGGACAACATTATTGCTAATTTCGGGTTGGGTCAAAAAGAAGCTGAAAATAAGATTCATTGGTTTAATTAGAAGGCTTTAGCTGATACAAAGAATGAAGGGGGTCTGGGATTTAGAAACTTCCATTGGTTTAATGTGGCTCTTTTGGCTAACCAAGGGTGGAGAGTATTAACAAAACCAAAGGAGCCATGGGTTCAAATCTTAAAAGGTGTGTACTTTCCAAATTCTAGTTTTTTGGAGGCTAAACATAAAGGGAGAGCTTTATGGGTGTGGGTAAGCTTGCTGGAAGGAAGAGCTCTTTTAAATAACTTGATATGCTATAATGTAGGAAATGGACTAAATATTAAGATATAGGGTGACCTGTGGATCTCTTTGCTTCCTATATATAAATTGGGAACTGTTACTCCTAACAATGAAGTGGAAAATTGGTGTGTGGCTGAACTCATTTCTCAAGGTGAGTGGAAACTGGATAATATGAGAGAAATTATAACAGAAGAAGAGTTAAAGGCTATAAATAATATCATGTTACCAAGTAGACCCAAAGAAAACAAGATATGTTGGATAGCAAGAGAAAATGGAGAATATTCAGTAAAGGCTGGGTATAAATGGGCGAAAAAATACAACCAGACAATCCAAAGAAGGCCAGGAAAATTTGAATCCATTGATAAAAGGCTCTGGAGTTGCATTTGGAAGCTCAAAGTCCCAGCAAAAATTAAAATCTTCATGTGGAAAATTGCTAATGGAGCGATCCCAACAAGAGAAGCACTATGGCAAAAAAAGGTGTGTATCCTCTCCAACTTGTCTACTATATAATACTGATTCTAAGACTCTGGAACATTTATTACTTCTTTGTGAAATAGCTAATATTGTGTGGTTTGGCTGCTCATTGGGATTGAAAATGGATAATAGAAACATAACTAGGATTGATACATGGTTAGTAAACATATTGCATGAGAAAGAGTGTCATGATAAGGGAAAAGCACTTATTGCATGCATGCTATGGTAAATATGGAAAGCAAGGTGTGCATTTGTATTTGAGAACAAATTGTTTGAACCTATGATGATAATACAAATTGCGACTGAATTGAATGAATCTTATTGGAATGCAAATGGATGGAATAAACTTGAAAAAATAAGTGTGATGCATGATCAAGCTCAAATATATGAAGAATGGACTAATAATGTAAATATTGGAAGTGCTAAAGTAGTAATATGGTGTGATGGGGCTTATTGTGATAAGTGGGATGAGGCTGGAATAAGAGTGGTATGCAGAAGAAAAAATGGAGAATGTTTGTGCTTAGAGAGTCGACAAGTAAAAGCAACTTCGCCCTTCATGGCAGAAGCACTTGCTATCCTATCAGCATTTAAATGGAGTGTAGTGCAGGGGATTGTTTCAGTTTAGGTAAAATCAAATTGTCTCTCACTAGTTCAGGCTGTTGCCAATAGCACTGTATGCCCAGAATGGGAGAGCTTGAATATAGTGGGTGAAATATGTAATCTGGGTAAAGCTCAAAGGAATTTCCTTTTAAAGTGGATACCGAGAAAAAACAACCAAGCAGCCAACTGGTGTACTCGGTCAGCTATGCTAGAGAAGTGCTCAAAAGACTGGGTGTCACAACCCCTTTCTCTACTGGCAAAAGTCCTAGTTGAGAACTGGAATGAAACTAGTAAGATTTGATAGTTGCTTGTTTTCTTTTTTATCTCCTATTATTCGGTTTCTGTAATTTCGTTTTGGTTTCTGCTGCAGTTTTGTGTCTTCAGTTGTGTCCCCTGTTTTTGCTGATGTGTGTGGTCTGTGTTGTAACTGTGTCTGTTATTCAAATTAGTATGCTGGGATGTTGATGGAAATTACAAGAAGGAATGAAAGGAATATTGATTCTGATTGCTAAAAAAAAAGTAATACTCCAATTACTCATTGTTAAGCTAATTTCTACCCATTTCTTTTTCCCTCTACCTACTTCCTACATACTAATTCTCCCTTTTAACACATGGATGGGTTTGACACAATGTTAGCAATATTAAATGATAAAGTTATAGCGAGTTAAAAGTATAAGGAGTAAAACTTGAGGAATTGGATAACAAATGAGTTAAGGATTAAAATATTAATTTTCCAAGAAATGAAAAGAAGCCAAATCTATCAGTAAACATTTGGGATGGCTATAGAAGGAGATAAGAGGGGGAGGTTAGAATGGGTATTTTCAAAACAATGACCCGTGAATGAGAGGATAAGAGATGGCGTCTAATCACATTTGAAAAGCATGATCACTGGTTTTAGTTGATTAGTGCACTTTTGATAACGTGGCAAGGGACAATTTAATCCGTTATTAAACAGCCAATTAATTTACTGATTAGAGTCAGTGAAGCGTGTCGTGTGTGTCACCATTTTGCCACCCAATAACTCCAAAATCAAATCCAACATTATGATCTTTCAAACGCAAGGAG
>JBAGKO010000002.1:2458191-2468867 GCA_037177275.1 Acacia concinna | reverse complement strand
ATATTAGTTTTTGACCTTTTAGACTTTATGTTTGTATTTGTTTGGTGTTTTAACTTAATTTTGATAATATTTATATTTTAAAATAAGTATTTTAAGCTTCAAATAAATAAAAAAGGAAAAATATGTAAAACGGGTCTAAAGCCCGTGGGCCGGCCCAAGCCCGTTACTCATCAGGCTAGGCCTAAAAATGTGGTACTTTTTAAAACTCGAGGCCTAAATGGGCTGGCCCGTTTAGGCCCAAGCCTGTCACAGGCCGGCCCGAATTCCTAGCTCTAGCCTTAAGCATGCATGGAGTGGAGTTGGGAGGAGAATTATTGTTAAATCGGATTGTTTGGAGGCTGTTTTCTTTTTTATTTTAGATGGATGGGAGGATGAACATTCAGAGTGGAATCTGTTGACGGAAATTCGTACATGGATGAAAAAAAGAGTGAAAAGTTAGATTAATCTAGTGTAAGCGTGTGGTTAATCTAGATGCTGATTTGATAGCAAAAGAAGCTTTTCATAATGCTGTAGGTTTCCAGTTTTTTACATTAGTATCATCAAATATACCTGCATATCTACTGCTCTTATAGCTGATGTAGCTATATAGTTTTTGTCGCTTTCACTTATCGAAATTTTTTTCTCTCTTTACCTTATAAATAGGACTATATTTTTTTTCCTTATATATATATAGAGAGAGAGAGAGAGGACGTATCTTGTTTTTCAAAGTATGAGGTCTCACTCTTCTTCTTCCCTTTTTGGTCAAATCGGAATGAAATCACTCTAGTTTTACTCTGAAAAATTTGGTCAAGTTACTTTAAAAAAGAAAAAATGAAAGAAAATTGTTGAGCGGCCAGAGGGCCACAGAGTGGATCTCAGGACGGTGGGACCCAAGAACAGCGCAAGCCCGTAGCGGTAGCTCAGACTTTTCAGCAAACCCGAAGGACCCACCACCCCATACCAATGCACCTTGCAGACCCGGCAAGGCGTGCTTCCATGTCCTTCTCTCTCTCTTTAAAATATTCATCCATTGCATAATTTATCAGATTCTTGTGTATGTGAGAGAGAGAGAGTTCTGACTTCAAACTCATCTCTTTTGTATTATCCTGCCCTCCCCTTCTCATTGTTAGATATCCATCCAATTGAACAACTGATATTTTTCCATCTGCATTATTATTATGCAGTTGAAATGCATCTTTCCATGCCTATCTTAACCACTGCAAGTGAAGAAATCTTCTTCACTTGAGCAGCTTATGTGTTTTTGTCATATACTTGTTTATGCACATAAGCCGTTTGTAATTATACTTAAGTGACACTCACATGTGCTTTTTCAGCGAGTGGTCCCTTCTCAAAGCCAACTTGGATTGATTTTTCATTTCTCACATAACTTTCCAAACATGGCCACTTAACGGATATAATCATTGCACTATGTCTTCCTTGTGTGTGGTGCTAAAAACCCACAAAACAACATCTCGCAATATATAACTCTGTGCCGGTACAGTAACATCTATAATTGTTAGTTCCTTCTTTCCCTTTTCCCCACTGTGATTGAATCAATAGAATAATAATGATAAAAGAATAAGAGGAATTTCAACTAGAGACCAAATAAGTGAATTAATATTAGAGCAGCTCATAAACAAGTGAATGGATTATATGAACAAGCATTTTACTTGTTCATGTGACTAATTCACTTGTTTATAAACTGTTCTGACATTAATTCCCTTATTTAGTCATCAATTGAAATTTCCTTAAAAATAAACCTATGAGTTTGGTCTCTTGTGACTGGGAGTACTTCATCGGTTTTGTACAATGGACAATTAATGTGAGGTACCCACTTATTGTACGGTTAAGATCCACCTGTCAGCAGCAGGGAAGTTGCCACCTTGAGCTCCTTCAATATAGGCACGCTTCAATTATATTGCTTAACATAATGTGCAATTTTTTTAATTGAGACAACTGGGTTTTGTTCACAAAGGAAATGGTAGGTGCATGTGATTCACCACATCAGGCTAAGCTGTTCTCTTGATGATTTGTCTTGAGCAAACCAAGACCTTGTGATCCTCAACAATTTCATAAATGCGAAACACTATTATACTAATCATGTATATTTGCTTATTGTGATTAATTTATTGTATCTTTACTGCAGGACCTGTCTCAGGCATCTGTTCCACAAAACTTGAATCGCATTGGTCAAGGCACTGAGATTTGTTTGGCATGCCTCAAACCCCATGCATTTAGCAAAGAGCTTTGGTTTCTGTGAGTAAGTTTTTGAGGGAGAATCTGAAATTCTTCAACAGTTTGTGTTGTACTATATGTTCAATGACCAGCAGTATATACTGCCCACTGACCAGCCTGATGGGGAATGTGAGAGCAGAGTTCTCAAAAGAGTTAACACTAAAGTTGGAGGGCAAGGAGGAACTTCTTGCCTTTGCTTGAAATAGATCCCTTTCCTTTTGTTGTCTTCTTTCTCACAACAGGAGTCACATTCAATCCTCACAGGTCAGTGTCTAAACTTTATTTCATCCCTCTTTTCCTGGGCATTCACTGATTCTGTAGTTTTCCCCCTATCAGACTAATATTCATGTTTATGACTTTGTATTCTTCTTGATGATGCAATTTAGTTAAGAAAACTTTCATTTTAGAATGAGTACAGAATAGATATATGGGGGAAAGGTAATTTTCTAAGGTGAAAGTCAGCTGTTTAACCATCACCCCAAAAGAAAAAAGAAAAGAAAAGAAAATAAAAGCTGTAGAACAAAAGCATCACCTAGTTTACTTCATTTCTTGAAAACTGGGGGAGTAACAGCACTTAATTCTTAAAAAAGAGAATGTTCATCATGAACAGAGACTTCAAATTACTTCAGGTAGACATTGTTATGATTATGAAAGAGGGAGAGAGAAAGTTGAAGGGTTGAAAAATAAAACGCTCAGTCAATTTCTATCTGTCTTTAATTCCAACCATCCTTCTTCAGGAATTTAATAATTTTTGCATATGAAAGGAAGTGAAACTTTCCTTGCATTTTTATTTCACTGCGTGCAACTGAAAGAATAATATGATTAATGAAATCAGATTTCATGAGTATATGAGAAGGAATTCCTAAATATGGTTGTATAACCCAACACCTAAAAGGTGTCGGGAGGTTTTCTTTTCTTTTCTTTTTTCTTTTAAGCTGTTCATTCTATTGTGGTCCAAATTTTGGAAGGATAGCAAGCAAGAGAACGGACAATTTATACTAAAAGGAAATTGAAGTCATCATTTTGTGTCAGTGTGTCAAGGCCATTATAGCAATGCTTTTCAAGCTTCTTCTTTTCTGCACAAGCATCTTTTCATTTATCAGGGAGATTCCCCGTTAAAAAATTTCTTTACTTCAGGCGCATGACAGCAAGGTGGACTATCAGAAACAATATGCAATGACGATTTAGGTTTGAACACAAATTGCCAAGAAAGATAGAATTGACTGTGTATGATTCAGGGTAAACAGAGCACTCATGGAGAAGCTTATTAAGCCTAGCGACAGGGAATTCATGAGGATGGCCATTTTAAAACATGAAGAGACTTTCAGAAACCAGGTACTTTCTCTTTCTAAGTTTTACCCTTTGTGTTATTGATCATTTAGAGATTGAGTAAACCCGAGAATGTTCATGTTATATATTACAGGTATATGAACTCCATCGTTTGTACCGGGTCCAGAAGACACTAATGAAGAATATGGAAGGGGGAAGAGCCATTGAAGTAGGTCAACAAGAATGGAACTTGAAGAATGCAATAAGTTTAGCTCAGACCACCAACAATCATCGTAAAGATGCACAGAAAAAGCCTGAAATCAAATTTGATCTTGAACAGCCAGCGGAGGGTCACGCTGCAGAATCAGACAGTGATGAGGTAGAGATCATGGATGAGTCTGAGATTGAGCTGACACTAGGCCCTTCAAGTTATTACAACCATAGAAAGAAAGTTGATACACCACTGACTTCAGATTCTGGACATAGCTTGTCTTCTTCTTCCACTGGATCCAGCCATATGAACAAGACAGCAAGAGAAGAATCAAGTGGAATAAGAAACAGTTTTATTGATGTTGAAGAAAGATCAGGACAAGAGAGACTAAAACAGCCACCTTGGCTTTTTCAAGTGTTGAATATGAACATGACTTGATTTAAACACAGTTAAATAGCTGTTTTATGGCTAACTTTGTGGATGATGTTTGTGTGGAATGTACTGCCTAGTCATCAAGTGTGGTGGGGTTTGATGAAAGTCTAATATAACCTGTTTCATTCAACATCATTATCTGCTAAATCCATGAAAATGATCTTTTTGCTGATTATGGTGAGCAGCCATGTCTCTTAAGCTTCTGAAAGCCCTGGCAATAGTTTTGCCCTTCATCTAGAAAACTAGAGATGTACTTATGGAAGAGGAGAAATTAAATTACGTAGATAAGTTGTTTTTCATTTCTCTCTTTTGATTTTACTTTTCACCGTATCATTCATAAATTAGATACTCTTTTGATCCTTAAGATGAGATATAATCAACTAATTTGAGTAGATTAAAGATTTTAATTTAGTTAATATGATATATTTTTCCTCAAAAATTTTAATCATCTTCCTTATTTCTCTCCATCCCTCAATTGCTTGAAATTTAAAAAATATTAATAGAGCTAATTTGAGAAAAATGGATACAAATGTGAAATAAATCTATATTTAAAATCTACATCAGCTCTCTAACTAGATTCTACGGAGGGAGTATAACAAGGAAACGGAGACCGGCTACAACCCTCCTCCATAAGATGAGCAAAAGATTTCCGTTTAAATATAATGTTTTAATAGCTTTCAAACTGGCAGTATGAAATATTAATATGCTTGTTTTCTCCTCATATTTCACAATTACAAACTTTTTAGCCAACGAGAAGTTGGAGAACACTTCTTGTCTGCAACCAGATGAACAGTAGATCCCCTTGCAAAAATGGCCAACAACTTTCGACGAGTCCAGGCAAGGTTTGTTTCATAATATGTGTTTGTTACTTTACACCATTAATGCCTTTGTCTTTTAGAACATTCTTGAAATGTGAAACCATGATCTCTCTGATTTGATTATTAGGCTCGCTCTTCAAAAGACATACTGCTAGGTTGTCAGCTGAATATTCTTAGCTTTCTTTGGGCTTTTTATCCGTAACAACACAATAAGTCATGGATATATATATATATATATATATACCCCACTGAACTTCTGTAACCCAATATTCTTAGCTTTCTTTAGGCTTTATTAACACAATCCTGCCACAGACCATAATTATAATCACTCAGAAATTCTAATATATTTTACATGATTCTTTTTCCCCAAACAATATAGTTCTTGATTAAACGCTCATGATAAGATGATATACAAGACCATCACAACAATCAAATGAAACCAGAAAAGAACAAATGACCAAAGTAAAACTAGTGAAGATATTAAGATATGGAGTGGCGTCGATTTTTACTTGGTTTTGCACGACCTTTAGCCGAGGGTGTGACGCCATCAGAACGTAGAAAAGGAGAAAGCCTTCCAAGTTTTCTGGACACTGAATTTATGAATGACTTTCTAGGCAAAGGAGGCTTATCAGCAGAAGAAGGTGAAGCATTTGTCATTGGACTGCTAACTGCTGATTTGATTGTTGAAGATTTCTCTATCTCTTTAAGTCTCATTTTCAGCTTCACTAGCTCTAATTTTAGGTCCTCATTTTCTCTTCTTAAGGTGGATAGCTCATTTGAAACTGGATGGAGATCAGCTGAGTACACATTCAACTTGGATGGTATTGAAGCAGCTGATTCCTCACCTTCACTGCCATTCATGGCGTCGCGAAGACGTTGCTGTTCATAGTAGAGCACCTGAACCACAGTTTGGACAGGAAGCCGGTCATTTTGTGCAGCATGTGCACACGCCTCTCGTGATAACTTTTGACAGTCCATCACACTGCAAACTTTCTTCTTTTCCATGTCACTTAGATCAGGATGAGCCTATAAGAATTGTCAATGCCAACTCTGTCAACAACTATTTAGAACAAACTGGAAAAAAAAAAAAAGACTCAAGTACACAAGGCTTTTATTAAATGGGGTATGAGAAAGGTCAGATATACGTAACTATTTACAATAAATTGACTTTTAATAAAATCCCAAAGTAGATATCAAGTTAGAATATCAAATTCTTGAATATAAAAACAACATTCTCCTAATTTCAACCCTAATGAAATCTAGATATAATGTCAATTCAATGAGCTGAGACAATTAAAACAGAATCAGCACCAACTCTATCAACAACTATTTAGAACCAACTGAAAAAAATGGCTCATGTACAAAGCTTTTATTAAATGGGGTTTAGGAAGGATCAGATATACGTAACTATTCACAATAAATTGACTATTAATAAAATCCCAAATTAGATATCAAGTTAGAATATCAAATTCTTGAATGTAAAAACAACACTCTCCTAATTTCAACCATAATGAAATCTAGACATAATGTCAATTCAATGAGCTGAGACAATTAAAACAGAATCAGCACCAGGTTCTTGACTTCTTCAAGGTTTGTTCTACGCATATCTAAAGTGGGGTAAAAAATAAGCTGATAGAATGACTAACTTGGTACTGAAAACAGGCATAGTGATTAGAAGCTTTACCTTTAGATAGATGTCTATAGCTCTATACATGCCATCTTCTGATGGCCTTGATTTTTCAGGAATTAGTTCAGCAAGGCTGATGAACTTTGGAACAGGTAAATTGCGGTCAGTGGCAATTTCAGCAAGATAGTTTTCCATTAATTTCCCAACTCGCTCCATATCAGTCTGTGGAGGAGAAAAATACTCATTATCTACACCAAAGACTGAGTGGCTCATCGTCTCAGACTCGAGGTAATTCATCATGATTCTCTGCACGGTATCCACATCAAAAAATGTGTCCCCGGTGAATGAATAAGAAGGGATGAGAAGATCATCTAAAACAGCTTGTCCTAATTGCATAGCCATCCTTTTCTCCAAGTCAAGCCTGCAAGCAACGGTGGTTTCAAGATATATTGCTGCTCTAAGCAGCATAGAAAGAAAGCTCACTGACATTGCATTCTTCTCCTTTGGCAACAGACTCACTAGTGTCTCCAAAACAACCCTCTTCTCATGCTCTTGTTTTGGTTCAATCCTCTTCCTTCCCTTTCCAAATATTTCCTGTACCCAAAAAAAAAATGAAGAGAAAAGAACTCAGAATTCAGACCATCACTTCATCCAAAGAAAACCCTGATTTGATACTTGATAAATAGGTCTATTTTCAAATTTTTTCCTCTCATAGATCATTTGTTTCGATCTAATCCTTCAATTATTGCTTTCAACTTGGCATATTACTACCTCAAAAGTCACTGATATGAGGCTAATAGAAACAATGGTGAAATAGAAGTTAAACACTACCTCCAGTCCTTAATACAATATCTTGTTTGTAGTACAATTTACAATACAAACAAGATTTTATATTAAGTACCGGAAGTAGTATACTTAGAGACAAAAGCGGGGTTTTCCTCTAACATCATATTGATCAAATTGAACATTCTGAACAATTTAGTGAGGGATCTCACCAAACCTCGTAGGGACTTCTGAGCATAGAGCATTAAAATAGGACCAATAGCATACTGCTTAAACCCTCTAGCCATCATTGCGATGAGAACTCTTTGGAAAATATCAACTCTGAGTACAGTAAGATCCTCAGCCCACCAGTCAACTATAGGTCTCTGGTGAGACGCCATGGAAGAAACTACTCCACCATCAACACCTCTTGTAGTACTACAGAACTGGCTTTCCTTGCAGGCTATATATGCTATAGCATCTATACATCTGCTTACCACTTTTGCTTTCTCTGCTATAGGAAGGAGGCTCTCTGACAAGTGTAAGATAGATACAGCTCCTGCTAGGCTCTTAAGAGCAACTTCATTCAAATAAGCATCTGTTCTTGCCACTAAATTTCCAACTGAGTAATCCTCTGTCATCTCCAGATAATCTGCTACGCAGCGAAGCATCGCAATATTATCTATGGTTATTTCAAAGTTTATGCCATAGCAGAATTTAGCTGCCAGCTCAAATGCTTCTGCTCCTCCAGGAACATCGTTGAGTTGGATGAGAGAAACATCAGCTTCACTAGATTCTGAGACCAGTTTCCTAATGTATCCACACCTAGACACTAATGGAAACTGCAATTACAGCACAAGATATATATAGAATAATTCAATTTCTTCATGATAACTCACAGAAACAAGAGCAAACAATTAATATTCAATAATAGTTTGGTTTGTACCTTGTGTAATTGAAAAGAAGCTCCTCCAACTTCAACGACAACATCACTAGGAATTTCCTGAGAGGAAATCCTATAACAAGCTAGTTTCAGAATTTCTGGTTCTATCAAGAAAAGTTAACAACCAAAAATAAACGTTTCATATACATACCAGTCACTTGTTCTCTTCATGGCAGTGGAAAGAAGCTGTTTTCTTTTCAAAGACACGTCACCAGTATCTGTCGTAGCTTTCTCCTGATCACGATCCACCATGGCAGAGATAGATTAGGCTACCGTACGGTTTGGTGGTGAAACTGAGAGGTGAGAGAAAAGGAGTCAGAAAGGCTCAAGGTCATATTTTGCGATTTAAATTTCCCATGCATACATACATATATATATATGTACAGAGAAAATGGGTACTGTGCAAATTCTTCAAAGTTCAAAACTTTAAACGCAGAAGTGAAGGAATAATGGGGGAATAACAAATGATGAAGCCTGAAGCTCAGGTCAATTTCCTGGGAACGTTAATGAAAATAAATTATCATGACAGGGGGCGAATTACCAAAATGGGGTCTGAAATGCTGTGCATGAGAAGGAACTGGTTAAGGAGAAGGGGTGGTTTGGGAATTAGTGGAAGGGAGGGAGGGGTAGAAAAGGAAGAGTGCGGAAGGAGTGTGTGGTGTACGTGTGTTGTGACTTATGAGGGATAACAGAGATGAGATTAGTGTGTTGGGAATGCAAAGGATGAGATGGTTGAATGTTGATTGGCGTCTAACTGAGTTTTGTTTCCACGTGGGAACTCCAAACTTTTCCCCGCCACAAACATAAAGCCTAAAGCTTCTTCCTCTTTTTAATTCCCTTTTCTTGAAAGCCGATGTTAAAGTCCTACCAAAAAGGAAGCCTCTTTCATAATTGTGTATTTGTGTGATGGTGTACAACATTGTGTATTTTAATTATTAATTAATTATACGTTGTTAATACCTATTTATTAATAAAAAAAGGAAGCCTCTTGCATTTATTATGTATTTGTATTGGTTTTGTATCTTTAATTTCTTTCACTTCAAGAAATATGTGAGTGATCAATATAATAATTTGGATCCCTGAGGTTTTTATCCCAAATGGGCTTTTGTGGAAGGCTAATATGGTATTGCGCAGGAAGGAGCTTTTTTCCCTGGCACCTCCTTGGCGCCCAATTTGGGGTAGCTCCTAAATATATTTTTTTGTGGTTCTTTTATCACTAGATTCTATATAAAATGAGTGGCATTTTGATATATTATGGGCGAAAAACGAATCTGTTTTCAATTTTTTATGATTTTTTAAAGTTAAAGCTCTAAATTAAAAAATAATCCTATACTTTTTTACATGCAAATATTTAAAAAATCATAAAAAATATAAAACAGATATGTTTTTCGCCAATAATATATTAAAATGTCACTCATTTTATGTAGAATCTAGTGATAAGAGAATCAGAAAAAAAATATTTAGGGACTACCCCAAATTAGGCGCCAAGGAGGCGCCAATGAGGGAAGTGTCAAAGAGAGAAGCCCCCTTCGTATTGCGCAGGCCATTGTGAAAACGAATTGGAACAAGGGTAGGTGGACCGCCATGGATGTATTCTTAATTTTGAAATTATTACACTCATTAATTTTTTTTCCCGTTAATTTAAACTCATTAATTTTTATTTTTTATTTTTTTGCCAACAAATTTAAACTCATTAATATATCAACGTCAAGTTTGAAAAATGGAGGTGGTGTATGTACAAATCATAAACAATGGTATGAGCTTAGCTGAATTGAATTAATAGGGCTTACTAAAGTCTGTCATGCCTCTCTAAGACAGTTCTAATAAAAATACTTATAAATTGTCCAAGAACCTCACAGATGCGAGTAGAATTTGAACTTAGTAGGTTATAAACCAACATAGATTTTGTTTTCAATCATTAACAGGGGTATTGTGTCATTAAAATAGAGGGAATAAGAAGAGCAATATGAAACGACAACTTGTCGTCATCTTTATTAAAAGATGTAAATATATACTACACCTGTTTTTATTTATAAGATCACATTGACTTTTTTAAAGAATTCTAAAAAAATCCTTAAAAAGTTAATTACATTACTTTAAGATATTAAAATTTATTGTTTTTCTTCAAATTATGTTGTTTGACTTATAAATTAATATACAATGTAATAAAATATTATATATGATATAATTAAGTAATGTAATTAACTTTCTAGAATTTTTCTAGTATTATCTAAAAAGTTAATGGGGTCTTATAAATAAAAATAGAGGGAGTATAGTACAATTATTTCCACAATGGTAGCACCAGACTAGCGATAACAACGTAACAGAATGTGGAATATATTTACAAGCCTATAATATGGGAATATCCTAGTTGTACTAGCAGTATATAGTTGAGAGTTT
>JBAGKO010000002.1:2421219-2451174 GCA_037177275.1 Acacia concinna | reverse complement strand
ATCACCTCAATTGGATATTTGTACAATTAGATATGAATTTTCAAAATTGGGTGAAAATTCTGTCAAAAAAATCTGAATTTCAGAAATATAATGGTGTGATTGTAATTTGTGGCCCGACTAAGGATAAAGATGAAAATAATGTATAAGAAAAATTGAGGAGTATCCATAAATTATTTGGAGACTAATAACAGTCAGTTTGAAATTTTCTGAGACAGTCGATATACTGACTCTGTAGAAAATTCAACCAAATAATACTTTTTTTCCCTTCTCTCTCCTCCTTAAAGTTAGAAAAGCCACAAAAAGCTCCTCTTTTTGGCTTCAACTTTTGAAGCTACTTTTTGAGCTTTTGGCTTTGATGGGCTTATGACATCCAAACATTAAAATTACAATAAGCTACTTAGCTTATAAAAGTTAAGCCAAAAAAGCTACAAAAGCCACTTATTTTGTGACATCCAAACAGCCTCTAAATATCATACCTATTGGCGTTTTCTTCTGCAGGCATGGTCGCAAGCCATGGGCTAAATTTATCAATGCGGATAATCAGCATCTTGTGTCTCTAGAGGTCATTATTCTCTCTTTTTGTACTACGGCATTTCACAGTCTTTCAATTTTCACATGCACACATACATCTGTCGTGCAGGCACTTGATTTTCTTGATAAGCTCCTTCAATACGATCATCAGGACAGGCTCACTGCAAGAGAAGCAATGGTAATCAATTTACTCGATAGTTTTAAACTTCAACTTTCTTTGTTTTAAGGGGGGAAAAAAATTGTCTTATTTTCTCAAGTGTAACTGCGCTAACAATTTGCTGACATATCCGTGTATGTCCTGTAGGCGCACCCTTATTTCTCTCAGGTGAGGGCAGCAGAAAACAGCCGAATGAGAACACAGTAACTTGGTCATATTTTAATTCAAAAACCGGAGTTCACATGGGGATTCATAATCTGAGTTTGGATATATGGGATTGTGATTTATTACACATCGACATTTGTGTTTGCCATATGTTAAAAATGCCTTATTGTGTAATAAGACATTTGTACCTTATTTCATTCGAGTAATTAGGTGTTGTAAAGGGGTGGAAGTTGACATATCCTTACCTTTAAGTCGAAGTAGCGTAATTACGAAATGATTGTACTTGGGGGGTGGGGGTGGGTCTATTGAGAGAGTCAGGACTTAGAATCCTCCCTCCCCTTGGTAAAGCTGTTTCTCTTGTATTTAATCGTCATGTGCAAGACTACCCAAAGCGTTAAAGTTGTTTCTTACAAACATAATTTCCCTGGATGTCTAAAGAGCAGAAGGATTACATCTGCAAATTTTACCTTCATATTTGATTGCAACAAATTTCTGGTGTTACTGAAGATTAAATGACTTGTGTTGTTGACAATTTGGGTAAATATATAGCGAGTGTCTATTGAAGTGAAAAGTGGGAGTAACTGGGTAGTTGAGGAAAGCAAATATTTAGCAAGGTAAGGATGTTGAGATAAATTGATGGTTATATAATAAAATATTACCCGGTCTTTATTATAAACTCAATTGACTTTTTCTTTTTCCGTAGAGATTAATATAATTAAATAAGTTATTTAATTATATTATATATAATGTATTATTATAATATATATTATTAGTTTATAAGTTGGACAACATATTTTTTTATAAGAAAAATGATAAATTTAAATAAAAGAATATAATTAGTTTTTTTAGATATTTTAAAAAAGTCAACTGGATCTTATAATTAAATATCAGAAGTAATATAATATAATATTTGTAATAAACATGTATGGAGAAAAGTTGGAATGAAAAATGGTAGAAAACCGTTTTTAATGTATAGAGACAGCAATTAGATACTCATGAGTCATGAGGAGGGAAAATCATAAATGTCATCTGAAAAGGGGTAAAACCTAAAAACTAATAATCTATCAGAAAAAGTTGTTGATAAAACGCAATGGTGTCAAACTATCATTCACGGAAATAACTATTTTTTTAAAAAAATTACAAAAGCAAGCTGAAGCTTGATGTAGATAATAAACTAGATGAAAACACCTGGTGGCCAATCATAAAGAGGCACTACTGTTAGTGTTCTAGCGCTTATCTGCAACAAATAATCCTAAGCAACCTTGCAGTGGGTGAGTCCAAAGATGCTTCTGGTCCTCACTGTTATGACCTTCTTGGGCCATGTAATTAGCACACCGATAGTGAATTATCTCCTTGCAAGTTTATTGCAGTTTGATATCCCAAATGTCAAAGAGAAAGTCTCTTGTTTCCACCCAAATGTCAAATGTCAGAGAAAGTCTCGGTTCCTTCCTTCCTTATATTGTTTTCATTATGCTGGTAAATTTTAGAATTTCAATCTGTGTAGAAATTTCCTTTTCTTTTGTTTTCCATTTGGACTTTGGGAAATTAGTACTTACGAAACCACTGGTAATTGGTTCCCAAAGGGATCAGACTAATCAATAATTGCTCTATTCTTTGTTTTGATTGATATGGTTATACACCTCAATTTTGTTTAGTGGTAAATTATTCAGTAAATTATTCAGGTTAGTCTTGATAGGTAAATAATTGGTAGAATTGATTAATGTTCAGATATCCGGATGGGCTGATGAATTTTTCCTTCTCTCCAGTTTTGTTATCTATTCACTTAATTTCTATTTGATTTTCATCACTATGAAGAATGGCATTTCTATCCTTTGCCCTACTCTAGAGCGTGTCTTCTTAGTCTTGAAACTTGATGAAGTTGAACTGCGTTACTATTGTTGTAACCGGAGTCTGTTATTTCCTCTATTTACCCAAATAGTTTTGTTTGGGGGATTCTCTGATCATATATGTTTTTCATTTCACCTCAGTCAGAATGTTAAGCAGAGCTTTCTCCAGTGCATTTATTTGTTCCTAGTATTATGTCTCAACGATATCCTGCAGAGGGTATAGTCATGTTAACTGTTTTTTTTTCTTGGTTGAATTTGAGCATAAATTGGTCACTTGTAATTATAAAAAAGTGCATGTTCTTTTTGTATGTAGTAGCTTTGACAAGAAGATTAAGACAGTTTGAAGATTTTGCAAATCATAATGAGTTTGATCTGCTGGAAAAATACAACTCATCTCATCTTGTCTTTAATGATGATATACAGGTACATGGAAGACAACTAGTGGCTATATGCACAGCCCCCTTTAAATTTATGATTGACTGACTTTGATTTTCGGTTTAATTCAGGGTACAGCATCCGTCGTATTAGCAGGACTGCTTGCTTCTCTGAAGTTAGTGGCGAGAACCTTAGCTGATCACACCTTCATATTCCTACGTACAGGGGAGGGTAGCATGATAAACCAATGTCTTATTTGCATATGTCACAATTTCAACACCATGTCTAACAGAGAAAAAAGGCAAAAAATGACACACGTATAAATTTAAATTGATGTGTTATTTCCCACTCACAATCTTTTGACTGTGGGAGGCGGGAACTGGTGGCTGGAACTGGTATTGCGGAGCTGATAGCTCTTGAGGTTTCAAAATAGGTATTAATATTATTAACTTGAAAAGTTACTTCCATAGGTAATGCTTGTGTTAGCTCTTTTTGACCATCGATATTCTTGGCCAGACAAAAGCTCTATTGGAAGAGACCCGTAAGAAAATTTGGCTGGTTGATGCAAAGGTAAGAAGGGGGGCATTGATATATTTTTCACTTAATGAGTTTTCTTCTTCTATAACTGTCATTCATAACAAGCCCCTCCTGTCTCGGGGATTGATTGTTAATTCTCATAAAAAGCCTTGGGCTCATGAGAATGAACCTGAAAAGGGACTTCTGGATGCTGTCAAGATAAGACAAGTGCCTCAAATGCATATACTTGAAATTGACTTAAAATAATGCTATCATATAGTATAAAATATTTCATTATAGGTTCACAACCTGTTCTTATCTCATTTTTAGGTTTCTTTATTTACACATCTTGTTTATATAATTTTCTCACTCCTTCTTTATTACATGCATAGATGACTTATCCTTTCTACTCTTGTTACCTCGTCTTCGAGCACCAAAGCCAGCTTTTCTACTATATGCCCTCCAAAATTCCCATGATTCTTCAATATTGTCAAATTCAATATTACGTTTAGAAGTCAAATTTATATCCATAGTGAAAGTCCTTGAAAAATTAAAAAAAATATATATGCCCAATGTTAATTGATAAATAAATAACCAAAACAATGAAAAACATACTATTTGGTTTAAAATAGATCTATCATGTTTATAATCTACTAACATTAGATCAACTTTTAATTAAAATTTCAAACATAATCTATCATTCTTCAATTAGATTTTTTTTCTTTTTCAAAACAATTGGGTGGTTCAGTTTGAAGACCAATAAATTTATTTTCAATCTAAGATATATTTATAACATGCAAATTGGGTGGTACAGGATTTTAGTACAATAATAATTTCGATTCTTTACATTTTTTACACTTGTATACTCAGCTTCATCATTATTCTAGATTCAATTTCTTTTCAGTAAATTCTACAAGTGACAATAAAGGAAATGAAGTTCCACAATCAGCTGCATCAGAACATGAATATCTTTACACGACAAAAATGCCAACATCCTTTCACCAAAAGTTTGAGCTAAAAAAAAAAAAGCTGCAAAACTGTCTTCCTTCTTTCTCATCTCTGCAAATAAATACTATTGAAACCAGAGAGATAAGCATTGCACCCATCTGTAGCCAAATCACGAAGATAAGAAAAAAATTGATACTGTAGTATGCTTTCACCAAAGCATCAAAGGCCAAATGCTAACTTGTACTCTTTCGTGTCCTAATTATAAGGGTTTATAAAAAATTTGATTTGGTCTTAAATACAAGGGTCCTATCCACATTGTCTTTTATATTTTACCACTTTTTCTCAAATCATATATAAAGTTAGTGATTAGGATGAAGGGAGTATGGGGGAAAATGATGAAAATTAAGGGTACTTTTGAGAGATTATATTATAGGGAAAATTGCAGTGAAGTCCCAAATAAGGGAATTTAAGTCAAAGTGGTCCCGAGATATAAATAAATTACTGTCAGGTCTTAGAATTGTTAATGGCACCATTGGGGTTGTTAATGACAACCTCCTGATATTGTCATTGAAATACGACTATTAGATCCCAGGTATAAGGAATATATTACTGCCAAGTCCCAATTAACAACCCCAGCGGTGCTATTAACAACTCCGGGGTTGTTAATTGGGACTTCGCAGGAATAAATTCCTTATACCTGGGACCTGACAGTCGTATTTTCCTATCTCGGACCACTTTAACGTATATTCCTTTATTTGGGACTTCAATGCAATTTTTCCTATATTATATTTTAATAATTATTGTTATCCTTAATCTCTCCTAAAAAGTCACCGGGCCCTTATAGTTAGGATTAGAGGGAGTATTATACTGATTCCGACTTCATAGGGGGACTAAAATCAGTTGCAATAAAAGGACCCATGAAGAAAGAAATACTTAGATAATCTCCTTTACTGACATGGAATGCAGGATGCTCATGACCATTAATCTATCGCTGTGAAATCTCCTTGCATCAGCTCATAACCTTGAATCCATCTCTGGAAATTATTTCCTGCCATTTTCCCGCGCTGAATGAGGAAGGAGAGTAGGATACAGACGAGCCCTCCTTCGGCTCTAACTGGCAGCTGAGGGTCATGAGTGAAACGAAGGCGTTTTAGTTGGGCACAAAATGCGTCGATTTACTGCCAGAGAGGCGCCAGGGACAGGAGTTGCAAGGCAGAGAATCTGGTTCCCTCTATTTAGTGGGATAAGCTTGTTTTACTATATCGCGCCTAAAGCAAGGCAGATCGACTTGTTTGAAAATAAGATCATTCAAAACCAGAAAAACTTGTATGCGTGGTCGGAGCGTTATTATTAGTGTACAGACCTGCTAAATACAATTACCAACCTTAAAATCATTTCACACACTTTCAATTTTCGCATGATTTGTGAAACATTAGTGCAAACAAAGAATGGAAATATGAGACTAAAACAGACGTTTCTGATTCAGACATGGGGTAAACCAGAATGCAAGTTTCTCCAGGGAACATCAATTGATCAGTATCATTATGGAGTAATTCAAGGTTTCTTTCACAATTCACTTTATCAAGGGGAAGAAGGACTCCATCGTCCCCGCAGAAGCCACCCAAGAGAAGAAAGATTAATTTAATACAATCAGGACTTGAGAAATACATGTGTATGGACTGCAGAAAACGCCACGGGCCCCAAATAGTAGTTCACTTTTTGAGATGAGGGAAACAAGCATGTAGATCCGATTTAGGGTGCTTGGCTTCAGCATGCTCCTTGCACTTCACCTCCGATGTGGTGCACATAAATGTTTGCATACACACCTTGCACTGCAATCATCAATCACAATTGTTAAACTGTGATCAAATGTTCAATATGACAAAATATTATAGATTTCCACCATTCATTAGAAGCATGTCTCATAAAATAGCCGTTCTGTACTATTGTTTTCATCTGCACTTGTAAATTTGAGGAGCTCCATTCTGTCCTACTGTTTTCCTCTGCCACAGGTGTCGTTTCCCTCACACTTCCTTTCACATACTCATGATAGAAAAGAAATACATTAAAATAGCCATCCCTTGTTTGGAAGGGTTAAGATTACAAGTACCACTATAATACTCCCTCAAAACTCAAGAAAAGGGCCGGGAAAATGGATTGTTTGAGAAAATTTCAATACATGATAAGGTAATTGGTATACAGATACTCTCTAAACGCGCATGAATTCACAGAATGATCATTGCAGACCAATAAGCGCATATACGGCAGAGCAAATTTCACCATACATAGTGAATTGAACTATTGAAGCATCAGGCTGTTTCAGACACGTCGGACAAACACGATAGACAGCAGAACATAGAGTCATTTTCCCCTACCAGCCTAGACGATATCAATAATCTAAGTTCGTTATTGTTCAGAGTACAAGAATTCTTATATGTAGTTCGGTTTACAAGGAGAAAAATGAAAGCTAAGGACACAGCTTTGAGATTTATAAGTTTTCGTCTTAAGGGTATAAACTATAAACACAAAATTACCTGGATCGACATTGCTTTCTTGTTTGTTTCCAGCTGGCTTCCTACGCGTGAGAATCACATTAATAGAAGTATGGAGCAAAACCGTAAGATCCTTTTGCATGTAATCTAATTCATCTAATTCCAATTTCATAAAACAGATCGCATATTTTTCAAACGAAAGGAGCTGAAATAAACTATCACTTCAGTTCGATTATAAAATTTAAATTTTGATTCAGTTTCTAATCTTTCTAGCAGAAATTCTCAGCAATCAGACAGAACATGATTGAAAATTATCGAATTCGAGAGAAAGGGAATGAAATATTACCTTTCGCAGCCTTCGTCTTCTCCAGGTTCTTCTCACGAGCCATCTTTGCCTTTTGCCCGTTGCCTCCTCCCATGATGTCTTGAAGCACAAGATCAGACCCTGAAAACCCTAACAAGATCAATTGAATCCAAAAGTAGTGGCTGAATCGGTTGGTTCAAAGAAAAGGGATTGAAAGAAAACGTACCAAAAAAATATTATGTACTACCACATAATCCTACTTTTTATTTAGGATAAAATGGTAATTTTATTAGCAGAGTATAGTTCTTTTTTGTTTTTCTTGGATTGAAAGGAGAGTATAGTTCTTACTTCGTACGTACATTTAAATACTTGTTCAGTTGTTTTTTTCTTTTAAAGAATTTTAAAAAAGTTAATTCTATTATTTAATCATAATATAAATTATGTTTTAATATATTATATAATATTTATAAGTCAAATAATAAAATTTAAAAAAAAAAATTAAATTCTCAAAGTAATGAAATTAATTTTTTTAAAGTTCTCCAAAAAAAATCAATCGAGCTTTATAATTATAACTAGAAAGAGTAATATATGCTTGGTTAAAGTATATTTTTAATCTTTTAAATTTAGTCAAATTCCTCTTTTAATCTTTTATAGTGTGTTTTTAATTCTTTTAAGTTAACAATATTAATGTTACTGACGGAAAATGATGACTAAGTAGAGCTAAAATGATGATATAATTTAAATTGAGACTTTAATATTTACATCTTGAAGCTTTATTAGAGTTTTAATTATTTTTTTATTTACACATAATGTAAACATAATAATTTGTTATTATTTAAAAGAACAAAAAATACTTTTTTTAAAGCCAAGGGACTAAAAGAGCAACTTGATTAAATTTAAAGACTGAAATTATAGTTTAGCCTATATTCTTTTGTTTCTTTTTCATTCCTTTCCTTCCTTTTCTTTGAATTTTAGAATTTTAAAAATATTGTTTCTTGAATATGGAGAACCTTTAACCTTTATTGATTAATACCCAATTGTTTTGGCCTGACACCCAATTTAGATCTCCCAAATTGCAAGTTCCTTGATTTGTACTCCCCTAGCCATTTGTTAAATTTTTTTGATAATTTTGAAAAAAATTTAAGAAAGTTAATTACATTATTTTAAAATATTAAAATTTATCGATTCTTTTTCAAATTATGTTAATTGACTTATAAACTAATATACAATATGATACTCCATCTAATTCTTATTATAAGACATCAACTAACCAATATATTTGGTCCTTTTTATAAGGCACTTACAAGTTTCCAATGTGTATTAAATTTATTTTTCTATGTCTACCCATATTTAATAAGGGTAGTAGGAGAGAGTGGTTATTAATACTCCTTTCATCCCAAAATAAAAGAAATAACCGTCACTCTTACTCCATCCTAAAATATAAGAGACATTTAAAGAATGTCTTATATTTTAATTTTTTTTAGTTTTGCCCTTATTCAATACTAATATATTAATAATTGTGTTGATTATAAAATTTATCATCCCCAGGAAAAAAGAGAGGGGTAGGGGAGAGAGAGTGATTGACTTTAATAAAAGTATTCTCTCTCTTATTCCATATATCCTCATTAATAAAGGTATTTTTAGTAAAAAGGAGTAACAATTCTGATATATTTATTGTCTTTAACCTTTACTTTGAACCACGAGATTACGTTAAATGTCTCATATATTTTAGGACAGATGGAGTATGGTATTTGAGTTTAGTGTAAGTAATAAGGGTAATATTAGAAATCACTTAAATTTTAGGATAACTTAAATAGTTTTAATTAGTTTTATTAGTTTGTGAGAAGTGGTAGTTGGTGCCTTATAATATGGATTAAAGGGAGTAATACATAATATATGATACTCCATCTGATTCTAATTATAAGGGCATGCTAATTTTTTTGGAGAATCCAAGTAAAATATTAAGAGAACTAATTATATTACTTAATCATATCATTTATTGTGATTTATCACATTATATATTAGTTTATAAGTCAAACAACATAATTTGAAGAAAAACGACAAATTTTAATGTTTTAAAGTAATATAATTAACTTTCTTAATATTTTCTTAAAAAAAGTCGCTATTATAATTACAACCGAATAGAGTATAATTAAGTAATGCAATAGGTTTTATTAAGATTTTCCTATAATTCTCTAGAAAAGTCAAATGACCCTTATAATTAGGACCAGAGAGAGTATTAATTTTACTTTATAATAATTGGATTAATTTGGAATTGTTGGTGTTATTTTCTTTAGAAATAAAGGATTCACTATTTTATCTATTATGGTTGGGTTGTATATTTTTTGGGATGCTATTTAGATAGTATATTTGAATTATAATCTTTTTCTTACTAAATGAGAAATACGATGTTTATTTTTTTTATATTTTGTAAGGACGCTTGATATCATAAATTTTTTTTAGGGGAAAAATGTATATAAACTCTTGGGGGCGAATTTTAATAATTCGTACATTGAACTTTTAACCCCGTTTAAGGGGAAAATGCCAAATTTAACAATAAATTTTTTTCGTAAGGGTGTCTGGCATCACAAACTCTTAAATAAAAGAAGGTAAATTTAACAATAAACTTTTATTATATGGGAGGCTGATATTACAAACTCTTAAAAATGGGGTAAACATAACAATCTGTCAATTGAATCTCATTTCTTCTTGAAGCAGCTTTTTGCTGCTCCACTACCTCTCGCCATCAGCCTCAAGATTATTGGGCCCACCATTTGTATTGCTTCTTCTTCTTCCCCACTAGAGGTTGTTGAAGAACCAGCTTTGGTCTTTTACACTTCCAGTGAAATGTTTATAAAATACAGATTTATGATGGGACATTTTTTGACTTAGTAACAAAATTTGAAACAAGAGTGAAACCATTTTTCTAAAAGATATGAGTTCCCTATGAATAAAAAAAATAGATTGACTTAGAGAATGAGTTTCTCAAACTCTTATTGGATTAGGAGTAAGGATAGCTCATATTAGATAGGCAAAAAGGGGGAAATTGGGAGATAACCTAGAAAATAATGGCAAGATGGCGGCACCATAAAGCCGGAAAATTACATGCTTCAGGTTGTCTTTAAGGACAAAGAAGAATGCAGTGGAGAAAGATATCAATACGGAAGTGATGGAGACGAAGAGCAAACTCGAACTAATAAATCTTGAGGCTGATGGCAGGAGGTGGTGAAACATAATGAGAGAGTTGGTGGAGTAGCAAAGAGTTAGGTTTGGCTTCAAGAAGAAAAGAGGTTTAATGGATGGATTGTTAAATTTGCCCAAGTTTTAAGAGTTTATGATGTCAGACGCCTCTATAAGAAAAAATTATTGTTAAATTTGCCTAGTTTCAAAAGTTTATGATGTCAGGCACCCCTAAGAGAAAAGTTTATTATTAAATTTGCTCATTCACCATTTAACGACGCTAACAACGTTGGAGATTCAATTTACAAATTGTTAAATTTGTCATTTTTTTAAGAGTTTATGTACATTTTTGCTCCTAAAAAAGGTTTATGGTGCTAAATGCCCACAACAAAAATTTAGAATACATTGTTTTGAAGTCTCGAGTAAGAGAATTTATGTTAAAGATGTTTCAAGAAAGGAAAAAAATTACCGTCAAGTCTCGTAAAGTTGTTAATGGCGCTCCTAAGGTTGTTAATGACAATCCCATGGCAACATGTGTGATTGTTAACTGGGACTTGATAATAATTTTTTTCTATCTCAGGAGCTCTTTGACGTACATTCCCTTGTTTGTGACCTTTACATAATTTTCCCAGAAAAATATTATTAAATATGCCCCTTTACCAAAAAAATGATTAATATGAACTATTCTATTGATTTAACAACTAAAAGTTAGAACCAAGATTAATTAAGTTATAAATTAGAAGACTCATCTTACTTACTAGCTAAATTAGGCTCAAATGACAATTTTAAAAATAAAGAAAAAATAAGCATAATAAAATACTATTTGAATTAAGAGAAAAACCTCCTAAATGTCTTGTAAATTAGTAAAAGGACAAATAGGCATTCAAGAAAGAATACATGTAAGAACCCATGCCACCGCCATTGAGGGAGTTTTGGTGACAACTTAAGAATAACAATTAACAACTTAGGTATACATATTGACAAATTGAGCTGCCTAAATGTCAACAATCATGAAAGTAATATTTTACCCTTATCAGACATTATTGACAACTTAAATATATATATATATATAATGATAATTTAAGAACTACAAGTAGCAACTTGGATATACATAAGGACAACTTAAACTCTACAAATGTCAACAACTTAAGAGGTCATATTTTAACCTTGTCAACCGTTGTTGACAACTTAAAAATTATAATTAGCAACTTGAATATATATGTTGACAACTTGAGCTCTCCAAATGTCAACAACCTTGTAGATCATATTTTACTCATTTTTGGTGTTGTTGACAACTTAAATATAAGTAATAACAAGTTAAGAATCACAATTAGTAACTTAGGTGCAAATATTAACGACTTGAGCTCTCTAAATGTTAACAAACTTGTAGGTCATATTTTACCTTGGTCAGTTGTTGTTAACAACTTAATTATAGGCAATGACAACTTAAAAATCACGATTAGCGCTTGGATATACACTGACAACTTGACCTCATCAAATGCCAACAACCTTGTAGTCATATTTTACCCCTCAAAGGCGACACTAACAACATATGAATTGTAATAGGAAGATGTGTATGCTCGTTAACAAATTGAGCTCCCAACTTGAACTTGTATACACTGACATCTTTATTAAATACTACATCTAATTTTAAATATAAGATAGTCTTGACTTTTTTGCAAAAACTAAAGAACTTAAATAAGTTACTTAAGTACATTATATACCTTATATCATTAGATTATACATAGGTTTATAAGTCAAATAAATTAATTTAAAAAAATCAATATACATATAAACACTTTACATTAATTTTAATTATCTTCTTTAATATTTTTTTAAAAAAATTCAACTAATTTTTATATTTAAGACTAAAGGTTATATCTTTTCCTAGGTCCTTGTAATTTTTTGCTCACAAAAAATACATTGTACTATTTTTTTTAAAAAAAATAAGCCAAGGGGTAGAGCAAAATTTTTGTGATTTTATGGAATAAATATAATTATTTATGAGTTCTTTGATATAATTTTTCAATTTGTATATGGGGTCGAAAATCGAAATCTAGCTTTCATTTTAGCCAGGCCACCGTTTCATTCTTCGTTTTCAGCTCCGCCTCTGTCGGAGACGCTTAAAAATTTGCAGTGTTAACAGCATAACCGGTCCGTCCCTCTCAAATCTTACAAACCCCGATCTCAGTCAGTCTCGGAGTCTCAGCCGCTTTCTCTTCATTCCGTATCTTCGCATCGTATATGTCTTGAACCGAACAGGATGCAAATTCTTGCATAATGCCTCTGTCTTAATTCCAGTATAATTAGCCGATGGCGATAACCATTGAGAGTTCGGTTTGGGAGCCGAATCAATTCACATATATCTTTCTCTTCTTCTCTTGCTGCTTCTCAATCTTTCTTTTCCCTCATTTCTCATCTTCCAACAGAACTTCTACAGTCTTCGACCATGGAATCTCTTCCTCGTTTCTTCGCTTTCAGCGGAAATTTCTTCTTCTCTATTCTCTATCTTCAGGTGAAATGATTTTACTATAACACTGTTTGGATTTCAAGAAAATGTGCAGAAGAAGGAGTAGCAACGTTTGAGCTTGAAATTTATGCTTTCTTTTGTTGATGGCATTAGAATTAAACCAAAAAGGACATTATTCTTCTCTTCAATTTGATCTTAGGTTTTTGCATCCAATTTTAGATGCTCTTTTAATTGTCAACTGTATTTCTTATTCAATATAGCTTTAGATCTGTTATGTGAGTGCTAATTTCATTTTCCTTACTGTCATCTTGTCAGTGATGGAAGGCCTGTGGTTAGCTTTCGGTGAGTTCGAGTTTGCTTCTTACGGAGTGGGCAGGGAGCAGATGGTTATGTCTCTCTGTTATAGATTTGCGGCGTCTCTCTTTGCTAGTCCTGTTCTTGGAGTGATTTCAGACTTGATGTAAGTCTATAGTGTTTCCTGCTGTTATTGTTACGGTGTTTATACATTATTTCTAGTTTCTTCACGGTCCAACTCTTACTGAGAATCGTCAATTTCAACATATCTGACCTTAAAATGGCAAGAATTATTGGACTTTGTTGCATTAATTATTATATGCATTTATGATTTCTTAAAAAATGATAATGTGTATAATTCATAGTGAAAAATCCTTGGCGTTCGATATGGATGAACCACTAACACTTTGAATTGGTGACGTATTTTCTGTTGATTTTAAGCCAACTTCATCCTAATGATTACTGGAAGGGGAAAACTGTTTATCTTAGACTATCATTCTTTTCATGGGCCCTAAACCCCCCAGTACCAAACTATTGTGCCCAATAATTTTAACTATATATTTGGTGGTGCTTAGTTCCATGAATTTTTTTCTTATTCTGTTTTTTTTTGCTAAAAAATATTTCTGCTATCGGAGTGATGACATCCTCCTATGCTGTTTGAAACACGAAGCATGATTTTGCTATGTTAGACTAGACAATTTAGCAGCTTGGTAAGTTGTGAAGCACATGCAAGGATTCGCTTCGTTGAGACACACACACACACACACAATTATTAGAAGTGTGATTATTGTAATTATAATTTTTGGGTGATGTTGTTGCATGACATGCTGCAATTAACTTATTGTTTTCTCTGTGTAGAGGTCACAAGAAAGTATGCCTATTTTTTGGCATCCTACACTTTTTTGTTGGCATATGGAAGAGGGTTTCTGAGTATCCAAGCAGTTTTGTCACTAGCATTTGTCTCTCTCTTGCCAACGCGATATTTTCATTCAGTTTTGAGAGTTGGATGGTCACTTTGCATGAAAAGGTATTGAGTAAATTTTCTCCTATAATCTTTGATTCCATGCGAATATAGATTTCCGCCCAGACATCTATAACACTTGGCACTAGATAGGGACTTATTTATTCTCATCAGTTTTAACGTCATGGGCCAGTCCTTTTTTTCTTATTTTTTTAGAGTATTTGGCTAGTGAAGTATGACAATTCCTATCACAGAATTTAGGATAACTGACTTTGAATATCTACAATCTAATGTCGATTTTTTTTTTCCCTTAAAAACAGCAAGGGCACAGGCTAGATTCTCTAAATGACACATTTTGGTTAATGGCTTTTTTTGAGTCAGCATGTTTTATTGCCAGCCAAATGTTTGGAAATTGGCTGGTTGGTGATAATTTCAAGAAAAAAACTGCTCCTTCCTCTGCAGCCATCTTCCTAGCAACAGTATGTATCACTTTTCTTTCCAGAGGATGGCCAGAAAATCGACAAGCAATATCGTTTAAGGATTACAGTGTGTCCTTCTATGCATATATATTAGGTGGTAAGATCCACATGCTTTTGAAGTCCTTGTTACTCCTATATATATATCTCAACAACTCATTATTCTTAAATTGTTAATGTTAATTTATGTCCTATTTTTGACCTGCTCATCAGTTTAAAATATTTTTTGTGGATTGACAATGTTTAACTAGAGAATTACCTGCTTATATTGTTCAATTATTTAATTGTAAGCTTACTAAGAATAACATATAGATGAAAATTCCAATATCTTCAGATAAAAGGATATGGCTTTTGGGATGGGCGCAGGCTTGCCTTCACTTCTCCATTGGAATTTTTTGGATCCTCTGGGCCCCTACAGTGGTGGTATGATTTAAATTTCACAAGTGGAGATTTTTTCTATACTAGTTCTGATCTCTAGATCTACATTGCGTTGATATCTTTTTGTTATTATTCTCTTCTTTAGGCTTTGTTGTTTTATCAGCTTTGAAATAGAAGTCCTTGAACAAATTTGATGCATTTTTTTCTGAGGCCATTATTGTGCCAAAGACATCTAATCTTTTTTCCATGGTTAAGTCATATGAAAAAGGAGGCTTCATGTTATGCAACCTTTCACATTTATGGTTCAAAGTTAAGAATACTATTTGATGCTTGTGTATTCAGGCTGATGGACGAGAAGTGCATCTAGGATTTATTTATCCATGCTTTCTGGGCTCAAGAATGCTAGGAAGCACTATATTTCCTTGGCTGACAAGTGGACATTTACCTATTAGAACTGAGGACGTCCTAGTATACGCATACATCATACTTGGTCTTGTCCTGTCTATCATAGCTTATGATTATCAAGTACGGTTACTTCATATTATTACAAGCATACAATACTTGTCAAGTTGTAGAGGTGGAAATCTTGAGTCTTCTCTGAAAATTTTTTGTATGCAGGAAATTGGTGTTCTGGTGACACTGTTTATCCTGTTTCATGCTTGTGTTGGGCTCATTTTACCATTGCTCGCCAGATTGAGGACCATGTAAACTCATTGAATTTTGAGTGTCTGTTATTCTGTTATTCATTAAATTGTGTTAGTATAATTGTGTTACTTTAATTATAGGTATGTGCCTAACGAATTGCGTGGAGGGATGATGGGCCTTTCTCTTGCCCCATCTAACGCAGCAATGCTGCTTTCTTTGGTTCAAGTAAGTGTCTGTAAGTAATGGCACATGAAATTGTAAGAAACATATAGTTAGCCAATTAAGTATGCAACCCCTGTTGACAATAAACATGTACAGTATGATAAAAGTAAATTGTGTCTCTTGACATTTGAAGTCAGAATATTGATAATTGTTGAGAATGGCTTACAAAATAGCTATTCGAAAGAGGTCCTATTCCGATGTATTCCTTAAAATCGTGCATGCCTTACCTCCAAGTAACAGAAATGAGTGCTGTTTTAAATTTCCAACCAACCTTTCATGATACTTATCCGTACCATGATATGAAAGATTCCAATTATGGGCAGTTGAGTTTGACTCCGATTTCTGTGCTTGAATGGTGCCACTATCCTCAGGAGTTGATTACTGATTTTTATCGAACTTGTGGCTTGCTGGTTAGGGCATACTGGCTTTACTTTGTAAGCCATGAGATCAATTCTGCATTATTACACTCAGAAATTGTTGGTTGCTGATTTGTATACTAGTAGCATTGTATGTTCTATACACAATAGTAATGGGGAAAGCTTTTTTTATTGCAATGCATTGTTTCAGATATAAAGTACTTACCTTCACTTCATTTTTCCAAAGTGACCAGCCTGAAATTATGAAAATATTTATATATTTGTTTGCCAGCGGGTTCTTGTATGTATTTGATGTGATAATATAGTTGCATCCTTGTAACTGTTGCAGGGTGGCTACTATCGGAAAGTTGGGAATGCAGCATTAATGGCATTTGGTGTGTTGGGACTATTGACTGCAGCTGGCTGCATGCATGCCTTGAAGCAGTGGGGGAAGCAACCATATAATAACTGGCATAAACAGTGAATGTATTCTGCTGCTTTGGAAGACTTTGGAAAAGGGGGATGTCCGGCTTTTTTGTTGATGAAAGTGACCAACAAGATGTAGACCTCAGATGAAGCCAAAGCATGTAGAGTGAAATAAATTTCAGAAAGCAGATATCGTGCCCAACAAATTATTGAGTGCTGAAGGAGACTGACTTTGAAGTGGCATCTCTTAGGAAGGACCAAAAGAAAGCTGAACAAGGACACCTCCTAGTTTAATTCCCACTTCAAACTCGTAGTCAATGAGATGAAGTTCGCTTCTTTTGATATATTAACAAGGACACCTCCCAGTTTAATTCCCACTTCAAATTCCTAGTCCATGAGATGAAGTTCGCTTCTTTGAATATAGTAGCTATACAAAGTTATACAGGCCTAACGGTTTTATATTTGCACTATTATGTTTTAGTCTGCATCCTTTTGGTGTAAAGAATACATTGGATTTTACTTCAGGAGATCTGGCCAGCCACACAAGTTTCTGGAGCGGGTGACGTGCAGATTTGCAAGATCGTGGGGTGAAAACTAATCTCAAAGTTCGAGCTTGTTATTCATTTGATGGAGACGTGGATTAGGTATTACCGTAGTAGTTTCATTTGTGCCCTTGCCTCTTTAATATTGTAAATACTATTACAATATTAGCCTACTGTCTCACTAATCCTAAATCTAACTGAATTTACTATTACAATCTTATTGAGCAGAAACCAGGTCAAATTCTTCTGTCGCCATCTTAGATAGACACACAGTAATGATTTGAAGGGCTTGCACGAATTACTTTTTTTTTTTCAGACATTAAATTTTCATATTACCAACATTTGTTTGAAACCATTTGGTCTTAAGTTTGGAATTGGATAATGATTGCATTAGGAGTATTGATTGGATGCTCAAGTTATAAGGGCAGGGTTTTCCTTGTTGAGAAGAAATCTATTGGCATTAGTTGTGTTCTATTTTTTTTTTTTGATGAAAATTCAACTATACATTAATAAGTAAAGGTATAGGCTACAAAATATATGAGTAATATACATACATCCTTCAAAAGATAAGATAGCTGCTAATGGATATGTTTAGGCTTAGTAATTATCTTAATGTGTGAGCATTTTATAAGCTTACAAAATATCGGATGCATATGAGGAAAGATCACTGAATTTTGCCGAAGGATAAAGGATATAGCATCTCATAAGGCCTGTAATTGCAAAGGTAATGGAGCAAGTCGAATGGGTGGTGCTAAAATCCATTCATGAAAGGGCAAATGAAAAAAAATATATATTTGAATTCATAAGTTCCACTGACCATTCTGTAACTTGGTAGTGCCAAAATTGACTACCCAATGGTCAGAAAAGTGAAGACGGCCATAACTAATGTTGAAGATATGAGATGTGTGATCCACAGATAGTTGAGAATCAAGATTAGTCATGTGAGTCAACTTAGAAGTAGAAAATCTTGCTTTAACATGTGTTGCTTGGATAACCTCTTGTGGTATAAGTTTCATACTTGCATAGCATATTTGGTTTCTTGCAAACCATAAAGAAATTATCAGGATCTTTGTAGTTTTGTAACCATGTAATTAACCATTGTTGAATAGTTATGTTAGGAAATGTATCGATTCTAATACCTACATTACTACCAAACCAACAAGCACTAGAAAAAGGACAAGACAAAAAAAGATGGTTCAAAGATTCAGTATCATTCCCACGAAAATAACAGAAAGATGAGACCAAGTGTCTAGCATAAAGAAAATTTATTGTAGTCAAGACACCTCTAATTATTTTTCACAACATCATTTTAATTCTCGGAGGTAAATAAGAGTTCTATAGAAGAACACATACCTCTTCTTACGATAACCATACCTCATTCTGAGTCAGATTGGAAGATCTAGGCAATGATTGAAGTTTACAATAACCATCCTTAACAGTATACATACCTGTACGATAACCATCCTTAACAGTATACACACCTGAGTGATTACTTGACCATTTGATAATATCTGGGACTCGAGAAAGTGGAATTGGGTGCTTAGCAAATTGGTGAACTATCTGCTTGAGACAAAGTGAGGATAAGAGGTTGAGATTCCAATTACCAGAGGAGTGCAATATAAGGTTTGATACCTTCATATGAGAACAACCCTAATTAGACTTATGTAAAGGCCACCATAGCCGACTATTTAGAAAAATGGAAGATCCATCACCAACTTGCTAAGTAAGATGGTCAGTGATTATATCCCCTGTTCTAATTATTTGCTTTCAGAAAAGTGACTTGTTGTAAGTAGGTTTGAACAAATATTGGTGGTCAGGATCTAAATATTTCGGTAACATGACTCAGTTAAGCAAAGAAGATTAATGAAAAATAACTCACCATAAGTGCTTAGCTAACAGAACATTATTGAAAGCTTCCAAATTCAACAGTTGTAATCCACCACTTATGAATGGTTGACACAGAGCAAATATAATGAATTTTACGTGAACTATCAGTTCTGCCCCAGAAGAAATTCGCCATGTTCATTGCAATGGTGTGACAAAGTTGATTAGAAAATTTGGAGCACGAGAAAGGGTATACGAGAAGAGATGAGAGTGAATAAATAAGACTAATCTTCCAACTTGAAAGAGTAATGGCCTTTCCAACTAGCAAGTCATTTGTCAATTTTGTCTAGGACCTCCTGATATTTATGAACCTCATATCTTGGGTCATCAACATAGGTACCCAAATATTTTCCCAGTCGGGCATGGAATTTAATTTTAATTTGAAGTAGATTTGATAGTTGTCGTTTCATTTGGTGAGGAGCAGAGGGGCTAAACACTAATTTTGATTTGTGATAATTAATATACTGTCCTAATATGAGGGAATAACGATTAAGTAAAGCTTTAATTATGCAACAACCATCTCTCGTTGCATGACATAAGAGAAGAGTGTCATTACCATACATCAGATGAGTTAATGGGCTTGCATTACAAGAAACACGAATACCTATCCACCAATTATAATTCTCTGCTTGATGTATCATGCAGGATATATTGTTGGCGTAGAACAGGAAAAGGTAAGGTGATAATGGGTTCCCTTATTGAATTCATTGTGAAGGGGAGAAAGGTGTGTCGGGAGATCCATTAAGTATAATTTGATAAGACATAGTTGAAACACATTGCATCATTAATTGGATCATAAGGGAGGGAAAGTTCATCTTCACAAGTACCTTTCTCAAAAAATGCCAAGAAATCTTATCATGGGCTTTGGTTATATCTAGCTTAATAGTACACCATCCATCTTTGCTTTTCCATGTAGCAAGTATTTTCTTCATACATTCCAATTCAAGGAGAATATTATCAGTTATAAGTCGCCCTTTGAGGAAGCCACTTTGATTTGGAGTTATCATATCACCAAGAACATCCTTCAAACGATTACACAGAATTTTGGAAATCATCTTATACAAGACATTATATAAGCTAATAGGGCAGAAATCCTTAAAAATAGAAGGATTATTGCATTTAGGAATGAGAACTATAAAAGTTATATTTAATCCTTTAAGGATATATCCCCCATTAAAAAAATCTGAGAAACCATTCCACTGATATCAAATCTGAGCATGGACCAAAATTTCTGATAGAAACGTGCATGAAAACCATTTGGACTTGGGGAGCTATTAGCTCTCATCTCAAAGACCACACATTCAATCTCCTAAATAGACATCGAACGCTTTAGATGATCATGGTGAATTGAAGAGACTTGAGGAAGGTTTATGTTGTCTAATGTTTGGTCAACACAAGCCTCATCAAAAGCACCTAGATCTTCAAAAATCTGTTGGAAGTAAGAAGTCGCAGCAGAGTGAATAGCATCTTGATCTTCAATCCAAAGGCCATCATCATTTTTAATGCGAACAATAACTTTTTTCATTCTACGAGAGGAGGTGAAGCAATGAAAGCAGAAAAAGAGCTTGTGAATATCTCATTGGCTTTGAAGATATTTAGTTTATAATTTTTTTAGGGAAAATTCTCCATTGAAAATTAAAAATTTTATTAATGAGAAAAACCTAAATCAAATTAATGGTATTTTATGTCTACAAAAAATTTGTAAAGTGTCAATATTTTTTTAGGAAAAATGACAAAAAAAAAAAACTATTTTAATGTTAAAAACCTTAAAAATTTTGTTGAATAAGGGAATGACATATAAGTACCTACCAATTTAGATTTTTAAAGTTAGGATTAAAGATAATGAGTTTTATCATTTATGTTACCATTTTATTTATTTCCTTTACTAATTATGTCAAAACACACAAGCATCAAATTTGTCATTTACATTATAATTCCAGTTATTTTCCTTATCAATTATGTTAAAACACGCCAACATCAAGTTTGTCGTTTATGTTATGAGTTTTATCATTTACATCACTATTACAGTTGTTTCTGAACTTAAAAAATCCAGATTGATACCAAAATACTTATCTATCATTTCCCTTCTTTAACATGCTTTTTAGAGGTTTTTAACATTCATATTGTATTTCTTCGTCATTCTCCCATTTTTCTATGGATAAAACTTGTCAGGTTCCTATAATTAATAAAATTTTTATTTGAAAACTTTTCCCCAATTTTACCTTTTTCCTTAATTTTTGATAAAGCAAGTTATAACCTGCTTAATATACAGTATAGTACCTCCCCGTCATTTTATCATGTAGGGAGTTGTTAACTCGCCAAACTAGAAACTCAGACGGAGACAAGACTCAAATATCATGGATAGCAGGCGCCATGATTTACTCAACCTGTTCGTGATCTCTTATCCACTTTGTAGCCACCCATTTCTCCCC
The DNA here is from genome assembly GCA_037177275.1 of Acacia concinna. NCBI lineage: Eukaryota > Viridiplantae > Streptophyta > Magnoliopsida > Fabales > Fabaceae > Acacia > Acacia concinna. The sequence continues at coordinate 2,429,573 of JBAGKO010000002.1, read as the reverse complement.
TTTTATTACTGGACAGCTTCCATGGAGTGATGTCTGCCAAAACATTCATGAGAAAAAGCCAAGAAATCATAAGAACGCACAAAAATCGGCATTTCTCGGTAATTATGCGACGTATATGAAGTGCTCTTAAAAAAAAAAGAGAAGTGTGAAATATAAAATATGTATGTATAATTTCACCTTTTTCCTCCATATTTTGAAAGCGTTTTATAATTATAATGTTTCACAGATTTTAAATTTATAATACTACTTGGTGACAACAAAAAAAAGGATGTCTACAAAACTTCTGATCGTTTCTGTTTATATTATATTGAAAATTTATGGAACAGGTTTTGCCGCCGCTGAAGTCTAAGGACATACTTGATCAGATGAGGTAATAGAAATTAAACATCTATATATATATATATGTATAATGCAGTAAAATTTACAGAAAGCAGTCGGTCTATGCAAAGCACCAGTGTATCATTTGATGATATATGAAATGGTTCAAGCCAAAGCCAGTTGTTAAAGAGCGTTATGAATCTTCAGGCGAACAATTGGAAGCGAATTTACATATATCTGTGTGCAAGCACGTTTCAACAATCTAATTACCATTTAACTTCGCAGAAATTTCTCAATCCAACTTCATGCTTTCAAGATTTACCGTGGAGATTTTGAAAATGTTATTTCATTGTTTTATAAAAAATCTGATGTTGGAAAAAAATTTCTGATTATAACCAATGAAGTCTTTATCACATCACAACCGATGTGATAATACAATATCACAATCCCTTCACGTTTAGTTTTTCACTTTGTTTTGACTTCTTTCTTTTGCCGGTTCTTGAGTTTCCTACCATATTAGTATTAATAATAAATCATCGATTTAGGACAAGTACTTATCATGAAATAAACAATAATTAATAATTAAGCATAAATAAAGTTAAAATATGTGATGTAAAAATGGATTAGGAGTCGCAAAGTAGGAAATGGCGATAACGGTGATGGGGATAAGAACACTAACCGGGTCGATTGTACCGTTATGTAACACTGAATAAAATAGAAGTCCATCCCCTTGTCGTGGCCTTACTTTCAAACCAATGCAGTCTTCGTAATTGTAGCTTCCGTCCATATTCAAGCCATTCTACAGAGTACATAGTGCGCTAAGTACCTGATTACTCCTCAAGCCAAAACGTGAAGTATTTTAATTGACATGAGAGGGTGAGTCAGCTAGTTTTACCTCAAATGGAAACATGGTCTCCCCACCTTCCTCAACATCACTTAAATACAGCAAAAAGGACGCTATCTGCATGGTTAACAGTTAACACTTGAAGAAATGAGTTAATCTAGACATCCAAAACATCACACACACACACGCATAGAGATAGATTGTACGATTATTTAAATTTTGACATCCTAAGGGAAGCCCCCAAAATTGGGGGTATTAAAGTTAGTTCTCCAGCTAGTCTTTTCCTGAACTCTAAAACCCCAACAGGAGAATTAACCTGGTGTATTTGCAGGAAGGGCTCTTGTTAGAATCTCAAAAGAAAAACTTCATATTACCAAGATGATCTTGATGTAAAAAGAAAGAGACAAACCCAGTAAATAACCTTGAATAAATGTCAGATAAATTGAGTATTACAAGCCCCATGCTGTTTGGTTAGGTTTTTGAATATGGCCACGTCAAAACAAACAAACTTATGATCAATAAAACAACTTTCAAATGAGAATTATAGGTTCTACTTCAGACATACCCTTTGGCTCTTTTGAGGACCATATTCAGCAGGATTGAACGCATCATAATGAGACATGTATCTCTGCCCGACCTCATAACGCAGGATGTTGAAGTCCTGAAACATGGTAATTTACTCAGACAATTTATAACCTCCCGATAAATGCACAGGGTTTGCAAAAATTTTCGTGCAAATAGCATGAAGATCAGGAAGGAAAGCCAATGAATGAAAGTGTACAAACACAGATTATTTCTCACCATTACATTTCATAAAAATTGATTGATTCCCTCTCAGTTAGCAATTAAAAAGGACAACAGCTGCAACCCCCACTTTATTCCCTCTTCACTACTTTGCTCACCTCCCTATGTTTTCTTCTAACTTATTAATTATTATGGGAAGAATAGAGCTAGCAGATTGAGAAGTTGACATATTAGAAGGCGACTAGGATAATAATATGTGGAACATTTATATCCTATGGAATTTCCAAAAAAAAGGCCCTCCGTGCACCACGCCCCTCTTTAACCTTCCTCAGTTACCAAAAGCATACTGCTGTCTTATATCAGGGATCTCGCAAGTCAAACAAACCAATTACAAAAATAGAGCGAGTAGATATTCATGTAGTTTTCTTCTTCTTCTTCTTTTTGCCAAAGATTATCATCATGTAAATTTGAATTAACAGCGGTTTTCCAATTCTCTCTTTTCTGCAGAAAAGAGTTTAGTGGGGACATTACCTCTCCATTAACCCTGGGGGTCATTGTTGATCTTGCAATTTTTTCCTCTATGACATATAAGGTTCCTGTTTTGTCCTCAGACGCGCTGATAAACATGCCTGAACTGTTGAAAAAAAAAACAATTATAAGCTTGCTATATGAATTTGTTATATTAGGTGACACTGCACAATTCTAGAATTAGAGGAGAAGATCCTCTCATCACCAAAGTCACCTATTCTTCCCTGGGCCAGATCATAGATCAATTATAAGGTTGCACTTGCACCGCGCAAGTTATAAAATATCAATATACAACTGGAACTCCCAGCAGAGCAAGTATTCTACAGACACATACACGCTACCTTGTTCTAACCCCCTTTGTATTCTCGTCTGTTTCTCCCTCACGTAATGCCAAAATTGATGGTTGGAGGCTACTCTTCGCCATATCAATTATGCTTTCACATTGTTTTGAATTTGCGAAATTCGGAAAATACAGAGCACGAGGTTTCCAGCTCAAAATCTAAGGAACATGAGCACAAACAGATACAGCAATGTTAAGAGTTAGTGCACAAGAACTACTGTACGATGAAGGCTATGACTAAATTAAACTCCCACCTCTGTAACCATTAACTAAAGTTAACTGAAGGGAAAATCAATTCATCATTAGAGTAGCATGCCAAATGTCCAACACTTGGGCAAGTAAGCTAGTAATATGACTTCAAGTGTCTTCTCCTTCACACTAACGTCTATAAATCAAATACTAACGTAAACTTGCATGTTTCGCTGACTCCACAGCAGATTGTATATTCTGCCAAATTGTTTGTTGCATTGGCTTTTAGAGAGGAAAGTAATAATAAAACGCGGCACAAATCTAGGTTCGTTTCGAATCTAAGGTAGCATCACGGCATTGCGCAAAGAGAAAATAAAAAAGTCATGATAAACAAAATATCGCACCTGAAAAGGAATGGATGTTATAGAATCATCACCGGACTCTCCAGCAGGTAACAGATTGGTCTTCGCCTCGTTCGTCAATTCAAGGAACCTCGATATATGCCTGTGGCCAAGTACATCGTCCTGCGAATTTACTGCGATCGGTTAAACAGACAATTTTCCGATCAAATAATCTAACAAATGTATCACATAAATCTCGAGGATCAGGGATATAATTTGAAAGAAGACCTGAGACTTAGAGAAGAGACTTGAGCCGAAGAATCCGGACAGAAAGAAAAGGATGCAAAGGAAAATGACAGAGATTGAGCCAAATTTCTTTGTCTTGAAGCTCCAATTTCCTCTGACGGATTTGGATTTCATTTGGATTCGTTGTTTTATAAAACTAAAAGATTCAGGCGGGCTCTTCACAGAGTGGTCTGGGCCTTCTTGGGATGAATCCACTGGTGGTGGTTGACGATGCGGGTGTGCGCCAGCCAGGTCAATTGCAGTATTCATATGCTTAATTCATTTTGATTGGCAAATTAATGCATAGCTGAAATGCTGATTGCACATTAAGTCATTAACGACAGATTCGATGACTCTCAAATTTTGAATATTGCTTTATATAGCTTAGGGGTGGCTACGTGGAGGATGGTTGTTGGGTTCTAGTCCGAATCGGCGCTGTTTATCTTTTAAGTTAATCGCCTGTTTCCTTTGCGTAATTAACTGCTCCCTCCTATGACCGTTCCCACCGTCCTCATAAAACAACTTTCTGTTTTTATTTTTTTTTTCTTAGGATAAACAATTTTATATTTTTATTTTAAAATTTAAATTACATTTTTTCACCCTTATTAAATTTATACCTATATAATAATTATTATCACTTAACTATTGATTCTTTGGGACGATTTCATTAAAAGACCACATATGTGAATTAATTTAAAATTGGCCCCAAAACATTCTGAAATATCAATTCATGTCTAAAGACCAATTTAAAATTAATTTTGTATAGTAAAATGATTAAATTGCCTTTGCATTTTTTTAAATAAAACATATTTTTATTTTGGCCCCTCCAGCATGGGCTCCACCTGAGGTGGTCAGAAAAAAAATATTTTTTGGCTATGGGGGATGAAGAGGATGCATACCATTTAGGCTGGGCATTCTCTTCAATACATATATGCATTAAAATATATTTGTAATAAACTTAAGTCTTTACTCACTTACATTCGAATGAACAAGTGATTTACACACAAAAAAATATGTAAAATGGCCTTATGAACAAGTGGAAAATTCTTACAATGAGTGCACTCATGTTTCTTTATTAACAAGCCCTTGTGAATCAAGAATAAGTGAATGAGCCATATTAACAAGTGAAATATTATATATATATATATATATATATATAATTTTTAACGATGTTAACAAGTCTGACGTGTTTCACTTGTTCATATGATCCATTTACTTGTTCTTGATTCATAAGGACATGTTAATAAAGATGCATGAGTGCACCCATCATAAGAATTTTTCACTCGTTCACCACGGTGTTTCACTTGTTCATATGATTCATTCACTTATTCTTGGTTTACAATGACTTGTTAATAAAGATGTATGAGTGCACCCGTCGTAAGAATTTTCCACTTGTTCACCACTTTGTTTTACTTGTTCACCACCGTATTTCACTTGTTCATATGGCTCATTCAATTGTTCTTAGTTCACAAGGACTTATTAATAAATATGCATGAGTGCACCCTTCGTAAGAATTTTCCCACTTGTTTATAGGGCTATTTTATATATTTGTTATGTGTAAATCACTTGTTCATTAAAATGTAACTGGGTAGAGACTTAAATTTATTACAAATATATTTTAGTACATATATATATTGAAAAGGATGTCTAGCTCAAATGGCAAGGCATCCTCTTCAAAATTGGGGGAAGGGGCTTTGAACCCCACTCCCCCATTTTCTAGCCACCTTCGGTGGGGCCCACGTCGGAGGCCCCCCAACGAAGATCAGTCGTCAATGAGGGGCCGACGGCGGAGCTCTAGCGTCTTGTGGGCTAGAAAAAAATAAATGTTTTATTAAAAAAAAAAAAGTAAGGGCAATTTAGTCATTTTACCATACAAAATTAATTTCAAATTGGTCTTTAGGTCTGAATTGATATTTCAAAATGTTTTGGGATTGATTTGATAATAATTCCCAATTGTGGTTTCTATATGAAATTCTCCCTACTTCTTTCTTGCATAATCATTTTTTATTCATTATCTCTTATATTTTACATTCATTATCTATCATATATTTTATATCAATTATCTCTTCTAATCTTTTTGTAAAAATAGGGGTATATTTTTACAAATGGCATTTTTAACACAATTATTATTTTTTATTAATCTAAATTACCAGTTCATTTATTGCAAAGGAAAAGAAAATTATTTATAAAAAAAAGACTTAATGAAGTATAAGATAGTGTCATATTTCTTAATTAATTTATAAGTTAGGGAAGATAATTTAAATTATGTCATTTTAAGGCACAAAAATAATTATTTAATTCCCCTAACCTCTTTCCTGTTCGTAACCAACTCCTCCCTCCTATACAAAATATCTGTTCCCATTATCTTTATAACAAATTTTCTTTTTTTTAGTATAAACAATTTTCTGTTTTTGTCATAAAATTTAAATTAAATTTTTTATTTTATACCCTTATTAAATAGGTATCTTTATAATAATTATTTTCACTTAATCATTAATTTTTTCTTATATAATTATTTATTATTCATTCTCTCTTATATTTTACACTTATTATCTCTCATATATTTTATATTCATGATCCTTTCTACTCTTTTTTTTCATAAATAGAGGTATATTTAAAAAAAATGATATTTTTAACACAATCATTGTTTTATTAATATAAACTACTAGTTAGTTTAACAGGACTTGATGGAGTATAAGATAGAGTCATATTTCTTAATTAGTTTATAAGTTAGAGAAAATAATTTAAATAATATCGTTTTAAGGCACAAAAAAACTATTTAATTCCCCTAACCTCTTTCCTGTTGGTAACTAATTGCTCCCTCCCACCAAAATATTCGTTCTCATTATTTTTATAAACGATTTTCTTTCTTTTATTTTTGTTTTTAGTATAAATTTTTTTTTGTTTTTGTCTTAAAATATAAATTACATTTTCATTTATACTCTTATTAAATAGATACTTTTATAATAATTATTTTCACTCAATCATTAATTTTCTCTTATATAATCATTCATTATTCATTATCTCTTATATTTTATACTCATTATTTCTCATATATTTTATATCCATTATCTCTTCTACTCTTTTTTCATAAATATGGGTATATTTAAAAAAAATGACATTTTTAATACAATCGTTATTTTTTATTAATCTAAACTACCTGTTCGTTTTCCACAAAGGAAAAGAAAGCTTTTTATAAAAAGGACTCAATGCACTATAAGATAGAGTCGTCTTTCTTAATTAGTTTATAAGTTAGGGAAAATAATTTCAATTATGTCATTTTAAGGCGCAAAAAAATTATTTAGTTCCCCTAACCTCTTGGTATCTGGTTTGGATGAGCACCAAACTCATTACTAGGCTGTATAGGTTTAAATTTTTTAATGGCTAATTTTCAGATAAAAAAATTATTTTTACAAAAAGGATAATTGAGAGACTATTTTTTTTTAATTTTGTATCTATTAAAATATTTCTTAAAAATAAAAGTTATTAAATTATTAAATCTAAACAATTCAGAGACGTTCAAAATATGATGAGTTTGGGTATACATTGTACTTGATGAGCACCCAAATCTTCGCCATTTTCTTCTTTTTCTTATTGTGGTTTTCATATGATTTCCCAAAAAGTTATCACATGAGAAAAATTGAGGGAAAACCCTATTAAAAAGTTTGTTAGTCAAAATGATCATCTGATAAATTTTTGGGTTAAGGGTCAAAATTAGTATCATGCAAATTTTGTAGATACAAAGTATTGATACTTTCATTCAATTTCTTCTTACCAATAAAATATTCAATTGGTCACTTTTCTTTTCTTTTTCTTTTTTTTCAATGAGTTTTCCCCTCTACCATGAAAGTCAAAAGGCTTAGGCTTTATTTGAATTAGCGGTAGTAGAAGCACTTTTTTTTCCCCAATTTGACTGTTGTAAATTAATATAACAAAAAGGAAAAATTGTGATTGGTCACGGCTAATGAAATATATGATTAAACGGTCATCAGAAATCGCGTAATTGTAAAAAAAGTCCCGTGAGACTTTTTGCAATTAATTCAACATGCCAATTGTCCATTTTGACCCCAAATGACATTTTCTCTTTCCTTTGCCAGACCTCTTTCCTCTAACAGACATTTGTTGCCTATTCTCTTTCCCTGTCCTTCGTCATATCTATTTTTTCTTTATTTTTCAGCAGCAAACCATTTTTATGAGGAACAAAATTTCCCAAATTTGAAAATCTATGCATAAAATCATCATCCACAAAATCCTTTTGAATAGTCTTGTGCATTTACAGTTGAATATTACGGTAAAAAGTTGCATCTTTCTGCCTTGACTATATTTTTTTCTTTTTTCAATTGAATGACACTTGCTGGTTTAGCATGTTCTGAGTGCTACAAATTCCTTTTGTAAACTATCAAGGATGTGTATATGGGCATTAAAGTGATAATCTTTATTTGTACACATTTGGATAGGCTTCACATGTTGGAAAAGCACATGCTCTGTTTTGGGCTTCATGTTGCTCTATTTCTACAATGGAATGGCAAAGGAAAGAATATGATGTAAAAAGTTTTGATTTTGACATTTGATGTGTGAAGGAAAATGTGTTGTTAATAGGTGCACATATAGTTGTCAATACATAAGATAAATTTGTTAATGATAACTGTAGGTGATAGTTAAATATTGTAGTTATGGTTTATTGTTGTTTGGGAATGGTTTGCAAATGTTTGATATGTTTTTGGGCAATTTATGGTCCTTTTTCGCATTAGTAGTTGGAATTAAT
>JBAGKO010000002.1:2391342-2403223 GCA_037177275.1 Acacia concinna | reverse complement strand
CAAGTGCAGCTAGAAATCAGCAAGTGATAGAGTAAACCAAAACATCCACAACGGATTCAACAAGTTGAAATGTTTAGTGCAATTTCATGCTAGTCAGAATAAGGAATGCTGCAAATTGGAGTGGAGATGTGGGCAGCAAGAGTGTGGGATTTGAAAAACTGATATGAGTAGAAAATTCAAATGCAACCCCAGCAAAGGATGATGACAAGAATGCTTAATCAATTGCAATTGTCGAGAAAATTCAAGTCAAAATAAGCAACCACAGGGGTTTTAAATTGACATCCACACACAAATCCTAAAGAGCAAAACGATGGAGTAGTTGATCAGCAGCTGAACTTCCACAATTCAACTAAGAAATTGCATCTCAAGACAGCAACTTCAACTTGTGCAAGCACACCAAAATTGGTACCTTCAATGAATGTGCACTGACTTCTTAAACAAGATATCAATTAAGCTACCAAAATAGATAGTCCATGACAGTTAAGTTCATGAAACCAGGATGAGACTCAATGGGTAAAGTGCACGAAGTAATTCACAATCCCTCAAATTTGCACAATGAGGTCAACAATGAATGCAACAGACAAGGTAACACATTGTCAAGGTAAACTCAGATTTCAGCAGGAAATACAAGCAGTCAATTCCAACAGCAAAGGAGGGAATCCCAGAAAATTAGATAGACAGATCTGAAACAAGTACAGATGGTCCAATTCAAGCAAGTAACAAAAGAAAGTACCAGCAGAGCAATCCATAAAGATCTCTCTATTACAGAGCAAGAGCACAAAAAGGAAGCAGCACTCTGCGCAACTCATAATCACAAGTGCTGAAGCAACTAAGTCGCAAGGTGGGTAAGAGAAGCAGCAACTTGATCTGGGCTTTCAAGAAATGACCTGTAACTAAGCTAAAAATCCAGAGAAATACGTAGCAACACATAAAGGAACAAAACCAGACAGCTCAAATTCCAGAAAGTCAAGAGAACGCTCACTTATCAGAATAAGAAGCAGAGGAAAATGGAAAATGTGACATCAGAGTAGAGAAAGTACACAGAACAATAGGTGCAGGAGTAACAGAATTTGAAGTTCAACAAGCAGTACTTTGGTCAAAAAGTTCAGCAATTGCAGCATGCAATGAACAGATAGACAGAAGCACACCCTTAAATGACCAACTGTACAAACACTCTTAAAGAGAGTGAAATTGTGTGTTGTGCATAAAAATGCTTCATGCAAGTCAAGTGAAGGCAAATATGCAGTAACAGCAGTTGGCAAGCGAATAAGTCAAACGGTATAAGCAGTAGTAATTAAAGTAGGCCAAGGAATCAGAACAGAACATGCAACAACAGAGGTTAGGTCCAAGAATCATACCACTGAGCACCAAAATTGCTGGCAATACTAACCAGGAATGTAGCAGCACCACTGTGGTTTTAATCCACTCCCAGAAAACTCCCAAAACTCAATGAATCACTTGCAATCATACTAGCCTCCAATAGCCTTCCAGCAATGCTAATGCAGGAAATACCATACCAGAATAGAAGTTCAACTTTTGCAGACCCAACAAAAGCTATTAGTCTGTAGGTAATTGACATTCACAAGCAACTCAAAAGAGAGCCAAATTGCACTAGCTCACAGAGATATAACATAAGCAAGGCCACTAAATTACCAAAACCTAGAAAATAGAAACAAGGACACAAAACTTCCCGAAAAAAAAAAACACAGCCAAATCCTACAAAAGAAAACACAGCAAATTTATTTTTATGAATTTTGTATGGCCTAAATAGACTGCTTAGGGAACCTTTACTAGTAAGGCTCCCTGTAGTGGGGCCACTTGATTTTTGAGGTAAATTGCGCCCCTAAATATTAAAGAAACTAAGCTAAAAACTATAGTGTAGTGGCTAGCGTAGGTCGTATCGATAAGGAACCTAAAGGTGAGATAATTTCCCTAAAAACCTAATGAGCCTTACTATTAATTAAAGGGTGCGATTAAGGAGCTGAAATCATAATTAATAGAATTCAAAACCCTTTAGAATCCTAACTAATGAAATAAAGGCAGCAAGCAAAGTAATGTAAAAATGCAATGGAGATTTAACTTTCAAAACAATAATAGATACCAATGTTCTCCTAGGAATGCAATCGCCCTTCTAATTAATTTTAAGTCATGAAATCAAACATGTTCTCTGCAATAATGCAGCGATGACTATATAATTCAACTAGAATTAAAGAGAGTGTAATAATCCAACTTGGATCAAGGATTCAATGTCAAAACTGAAATCAAACATGTTCTCTGCAATAACAAAGGAAGCTCAAGCATCTTCTAGTTCATAGATGAATATTGCAAACTAGAAACATACATCTATGACAAGAACTGCATCAACTTAACATTACAATGCATTAGGCTCTGGTTCTCATTAGCACTCCTAAGAAAACAAACTGAATGAGCCTCTCATGGGATTGGGAGACACAACATTCTTCAATTCCATGGTTACCAGCTCAGAATGGCCTCAATTTACGTCAGAAACCCACTGAAATTGCTCACGAATCTGGGACAAATTGAAGGCAATCAGAGCTGGAAAGTGGCTCCAAGTTGCCGAAAGTGAAGGGGAAGAGGAGAGGGAGTGAAGTCGATGGTTCTGGAAGTACGAATCATGAACCATAACTGAAGATCTTCGTGCGCTGAGGTACAGTGATCGCTGGAGACGGAGACGATGGAGGAATAATGACAATATATGGAGTGGTTGGTGAACGGGGTGATTTTCGGAGGTGAGAGGTGATGAAAGGATGAGGATGGTTAGAGATTTTTATGATGGAGGTGTAGTGTGTGGGTGATCTCCAAGAGAGAGCTGCCCACGAGATGACAGTGTGGGGTGATTTTCGGAGGTTAGAGGTTTTTACAATGGAGGTGCAGTGTGTGGGATGGTCTTCCTTTCCCAAAGTCTCGCTGCCTCTTCTCCAGCTGACCGTGTTGGTGTGTGATGATAATTGGGGATGTTTACACGTGGTTCCCTGTTGCATGATGAATGGGTGATGATAATTGGTGATGATGACACGTGTGTTAACTGATCACTGAATGAATGGTGTTTGGTGTATCTTGATGATTGCCATGTGTCTCCTCTCTTTCCCCATTATGAGCTCATGGCTTTCTTTTGAGTGAGGTTCAGCAATCATTTGGGCTCCAATCAGTTGGTATAAATTATTAAACTATCATTAAGTCTTTAATTTTATAATTAAGTTCCTTTTAACCTTTTTTTAAAAATTTTTATTTGCTCTTCTCTTTAATTTCTCCTAAATTTTCCTAAAATAAACCAAAAAATTTGTAATATTAAATATTTTAAAATTAAATGTCAGGGAGAAATAACAAAAATAATTTTTAACCAAAATTTTATGTTTTTTAAATTAATTTTACATAATTCTAATTTATTTATTTTAATGTTTTCTTGCCAACCATTTTAATGTCCTTTAATTTAAACACAATTTAATCAATAAAAATCTTTAAAATGTATGTAATTATATAATAAAAATGCATGTACTAGTACTAGCCCACTAATGGTGTTCATTACGCTATTTTCATTTTGAACATGTGTTTATTTTGAAAAAAAATAATAATAATAATTATCATATAGCCATAAATAATTATTACAAAGTTACACGTTGACAAATATTCATTCAACTCCTCACATATCATTAAACTCACTTCAGATCAACAATAGTAATTATTGAATTGACTGGTACAAATTATATAATTTGTACAAAAATTGATTCACATATCATTTGTAAACCAAATTGATTTGCATATTCTTTTAGGAATGTCAATAATGGAGTTTTTTTTTTAATCAAAATGATCGGAGCCCATGAGGTGCCTGAAGTCATTGGGCTTGGAATGAATATTTCTTTCCATATTCATTGAATGAATCAAACGCTCAACAGAATCCCATAATTAGGAATTCATTAGCCCATGGTTCACATGTTCATTCTTGTATTCTTTTTTTTTTTTTTGGATAATTTGTTATTTTTATATTGATCATTTCATATTTTATAGTAAAGTAAAATATATTGACTACCTTTCTATTTTACCTAAATTACACAAATCCCTCTATTTCGAAGACATATATAAACCTCATTTGAAATTAAAATACATATTGCAGAAATCTCCTTTACATATTTAAAATTCTATTTTCATCCACCCAACCATTAATTGACTGTTAAATTTCACTATTACATATTTACTTTGACCAAAATACATATCTTTTAACAAATGAATAAACATCTGTATTTGCCTAAAAATATTTTTTTGAACAAACAAAAAGAATTCTAATAGATATATGTTCAAACTTTTCAACATATTATAAAATTTATTCATTTGTATTATATTATTAAATTTTTATCATATTTGTTGAAACTTATTTGTTTATTGTTCTTATCTTTTTTGTCATGACACCACGATTAAAAACATATATGAAAGTCATATTTTTATTGACCATATCTTATTATTAATGTAAATTTTAGATGTTATATAACTCATATTAAGTTTAAATTTTAATTTTTTAAATACATTTTCACAACAAAAATTTAAAAATATGTTTATTTTAGTATCCATATAACAAAATAATTAATCATGTTGTTACTTAATTTTTTTCTGTGTGCGTTAATTAAGTTAATTAACCTTTTATCTCAATATGAAAAAAAAAAGTTTAACAAATAACTATTTGTGAGAGTAAAAAGTAAAATAAGAAAAAAAATTTAAATTAGTTAAAAAATTGTTGCAAAAATTACAAAGTTGGTCATGATAAAGGGTAAATTAGTAAATAAAATTTCCTTTAATTGAAAGTTCAACTAAAAAATAAAAATATTTAATGGAGTTAATGGTTTGAAATTAAGTGTATGTTTAAAAATAGAGGGGAGGTTGATGTAATTAAAGTAAAACATAAGGGAGGTCAGTGTATTTTACTCTAACATTTAATGTATACTTTTAATTTTACCTTTACTTAATATACATTATGTCTTAAGAGTTAAGAATACAAAGTCTTTTTTTTTTTTTGGCCAACGTTAAGAATACAAAGTCTACACAACAGTAATGAAGTGTAAAATTGTATTTTCATAAGATAATTTTAATGTTGTAATTTATATATGACAAGAAAAGAGTTATATATCTTACTTCCTTATAAATAGGAGAAGAAACAGGAATAGTACTTCTTATCAAATTCAAATACTTAAATTAGCTAGAAAGTACTTTATACCAGTAGTTTTTGACGTGTATGTGATATACATATCTCATAAAGTACAACAGATATTTTAGATGTGAGACAATATAAACTTGAAACAATAAATGGTTAATGAATTGAAGCACATATATATATGATATATGGGCTTCTTTAAATTTATATGTCTCATAGGATGCCCGTGTTCATATCAAATAGAAAGTAGAGGTCATACTTTCAAGAGGCCAAGTGATTAAAGATGATGCATGCCTGGCAGGTAAGGTTTAATTAGATCTGCGTTTATTCCACTGGTTGAGTTTGTTGTATATATGAAAATTTCATTAAACAAAACAAATAATAATGAAAAGAAAAAAAAATAATTAAAAGGAGACAGGCTTTTAAATTAAAATTCTAAACAAAACGAAGTTGATTTTGTTATATTTGGCCCTCAACTTTGCTTATATCGACTTTACGGTGCGGCGAGTTTGTTGGTAATACCACTTAGCATTTCGTTCTTTATACGACAAGAATGAAATACACACACACACAAATACATGTGCTTGCAAAATAAGGAATCTGACTTTTCCATATATACGCATTTTTATTTCAATTTATGAAAAATCATTACTGTGAATAAATTTCAGTTTCAGGCTTTCAGCTATTTTGATCATTAATCTTTATTTAATTTTTCAAATATATATATACTACAAACGATTCTAGTGAGCAAAATACAAATGATTAAATTTCTGCTGTAAAATGGTTATTTTTTGTAAATTGAGAACATCTCTAGCTATATCTTTATCAGCAAAATAATTACCATGAGTGCATTGATTATTACAAAAAAAAGTGGGCTAATGAAATGATAAGTATTTCTTAATAACTAAAACTACGTTGCGTGTTTTTGAATATAACATGATGAAAATTGTAACTAATGAGAACCGGTAAATAACAATATAATAGATGTTAAACACACACACGCTTCAATTATTGTGCAATGTGGTGGGATTATTCCATCCTCATCATTCGTACTGAATGAGGTCTAGATAGCGTTTTATTTTACGTAATGATGAATGAGGTTTAATTTAACTTTCATCTGTTTGTGAAAATATCCTAAGTGAGAAGTTAAATTGGTTTATGATTAGTAATTATAGTAGAGAGGATATGAGATCTCAAACCTACAAGTGGGTGAACAATTATGAATCCCCACCGTCACCTACCCCTAATAAATTTTTCTACCACCACCTACTTAATTTACTCTCATTTTTTTGCCAATCTGCATTAGGTGAACTTATGCCTTACACGTTAAGCACATTTCTTTTGAAAAAAAAATTGGTAATGGAGGATTTTTTTTTCGTTGCTTATAGATCACTAAAAAAAACATTAAATTTCTGACGGAATTTATATTTTCTTACAGAATTTTCTACGGATTTGTGTCGGAACTAAGTTTCTGACGAAATCCATCCGGTTGGTAACAACACCGTTACCAATCCATTTCCCATAGAATTTTGATTCCGTTACAAATTTTCCATAGAATTTCCAACGGATCTCAATTCCGTAGCAAATTTCTTAAGGAATTTGTGACAAAAATTCCGTCTCAACTTCTGACGTAATTCAATTCCGTCGCGAATGTTCTATGGAATTTACGATGGAATTTTTTGTCTAAATTTCCCACAGAATTTATCATGAAATTTTCCGTCTCAATTTCCCACGGAAATCAATTATGTCTCAAATTCAAATATTTTTTATTTTTTTAATTGAAGTAGCCTTCCTTGTACTGCCACGTGTCGCCTCCTCGTGCCACCACATCTCGATGCATTTTAATTCTGATAATGGTGCCTTCCTTTGTTTGAACCCACCACCTTATGCTTGCGGTGTCTTCGTCCACGAGACATTGTCAGTTATACTGAGATGAACTTATAAAATATTATTACAATGTAATATATATAATATTGTCATATTTAATTAATTATATAAATATATATTTATATATATAATATTATATGTTTTAATTGTAAATAAAAATATTATTTAAAATTAATATTATAATGTTAATAAAAAATAATTATTTTTAATTAGGACTAATTGATAATTAATATATATTATTTGAAATATAAATATATGAATATAATATTGAAAAACTAATATTATAATTTTAATAAATAAGAATTATTTTTAATTATAATTAACTAATAATTAATATTGTAAATATTATTTAAAAATTTCATTTTAAAAATAAAATTTTTAAAGTTTTCCATAGAAAATTATGTGGAAAATACAAGTTTTGCCTTGGAATCATTTCCATTGGAAAGTCTGTTGGAAACTTTTGCCACAGATTAATTCCATGGCAAATGTTATAATTTCCTACAGAAATGTGTTTCGTGGCAAATTCCATGGTAAAACTTGCCATGGAAATAATTCTGTCGGAAACATTTCCCACAGATTTTTGATGGAATTTGCTACGAAAAAATTGTCTATGGCAAATTCCGTTAGAAAAATAATATTTTTTTTTTTGTAGTGGATGAAGAGCTAGAATTAAAAGGCAAACTAAGTATATAACATTTGCATAATACTAAAAATTTAGTAACACAAGCGAGGAATGTGAGCGAAAAGAAGGGAAGCGATATTTAAAATGAAGGAATAGAATGAACGAAGAATTTCAACAAAGGACCATTGGATCAAATTTATTTCAGACTATAACATTATGAAATTTTACTATAAGACTAAGAATTTAAATGAAAATAAGTTTTGTAGGTAAAAAGAGAATAATGTCCTTTGTTTATGAACAAATGGAATCTTCCTATAAACAAGTATACAACTCTTCATAAATAAGTGAAATCATCTTATGGACAACAATTCACCAGAAATCAATGTGTTCATAGGGATTCAACTTATTCAAGAAGAGTTGGGCATTTGTTCATAGAAAGATTCCATTGGTTTGTTAATAAAGCATAAGCATTATTGTCTTTTTACCTACAAAACTTATTTTTATTTTAATACTTAGGCTTGTAATGAAATTGTATAATGTTTTGGTCCTTGATTAAAATAAATTTGGTCTAATTATCCTTTACTGAAATAGTCCCCAGAATAAATAGATAATGTGAGTATTGAGAAAAGTAGGTAAAACAGTTCAGGTTTGGCTTCTCTTCGTTGCTTTTCCCCTTTTAACTTCCTCTACACTTTGCACTTCAACCTTTTGGGTCTTTTTTCTTTTTTATTTCTGGTATATAAATTTTTAGAAGGGGGTTGTGTTCACTCACGATCCAAAGGCAAAACAACCTAACTCATGATCCATTGCAGGGCTTAGTTTCAAGGCCAAGAGTACATACGCCTCCACCAAGGCTTGGCATAGGGGGACATTGCTCCCCCACCACTTCACTTAGCTTTGAAGATATCTTCTCAAGTGCCACGATTGAAACCACAAAGTGGCACTCCCTGAGGATTGAACACATTTCAAATGGTAGCATGTCTCACCCCTCCATCAGTTGAACCCACGGACAATGGGTTTTTGAGTCAAATTTTTGAATAGCTAGGATTTGATATTTTGTACAAAAATATTATTAACATGTAAAACTATAAAAGGAAATAAACGAATTCAAAATTGTGTAAACTTATTCTAACTGGTCAATAACTACAATTAAGAAAAAGTAAAAAAAAAATTATGGAAAGTTAAATTTTAACCATTCAAAAATTGTTCTAAAGGTTAGAAATAGATGAGATTGGAAGTGGATGGAAGAAAGAGGTTTAGGGTTTAAGATTTATTGTGATTCTCCAGATTTATTATGTAGACTGGAGAGTCACAATATGAAACAACATGATTATTGGCCTATCGAGTTTGAATATTATCGACAAGAGGAAAATTATGAAGCAAATAACCTGGCCAAGTGCTGCCTACTGGTCTCCACTTTCAAAATCTCATGAGGACCCATTTTTATATTCTAAATGTAACAAAGTAGTTTTTATCGCTTTCCCCTACCTAAATAAAAAAAAAAAACACCACTAATATTTCAGAATCAAATTAATTGAATCTTACACACTTAGATTTTGTCAAATTCAATTCTATCTTTTATGACACTTGTTTGCATCAAGCTAAAGCTTTTTTAAATTTAAACAAACATACTAATACAAAATATGTTATGCACGAATATTAATTAGAGTTCAGTTCAAGGGAATACTCTCCACTCCACCATGTCCATGACCCCAACTTTGTTCACCCAAAGGCCAGGGCGTGAAGTGAGAAAGAGACCGTAGTTAAGCATGTTTGGTCACTGTGTTTGAATTAAAGAATCACGGTCGCTTTCAAGATTATGATTGATAATTTCAAATGGCACAAATAAAATGGACTTATGGACCCCACGCGCACTTTGATGCACGCCAAACAAGACATGCCCACCGGAATTCATCCCATAAGAATAGCATCAAAAGCAACTTCTGATGCGTACCGGTTCCGTTAATGGCCGGCCCAAATCACCTACTGTTCCTTTCTTCACTTTCCTCCAGACAGCCTAAAGTTCCTTCCTTTTTTTTTTTGTTTTGTTTAGAGCATCCACTCATCTCTATCCTCTATCCCTTGCTTTTGTTCTCCACCCTCACCATTATTCCCTTTACTTCTCTCTTTATATTCCATCTCTCTCACTCTCTCACTTATCTGTCACCCATAACCGTCATCCTCACTATAAGTTCTTATTCTCATTTCAATCTTTTCCTAACCCAGCCTGTACTATTCCTGTTATGGCCGCGAACAGTATCGGAGGAAAACATGAAGCTTCTAGTTCTGAGAAGAAAGAAGAAGATGAAGAAGCGTTAAGATCAGTAGAGGAAGAAGATGAAGAAGAAGCCTTGTCTCTGTGTGATCTTCCTGACAATTCCAACAAAGAAGATGACCAACCAAGAATAAAACCAGATTCCTCTGATCATCATCATAAAGAAGCCGTTATTATTGAGCAGCCACCACAACAAGAGGAATTTGATTTCCTCTTATGGGGTGGTCCTTTTTCCAACGAATCAGAAATGTGTGTTGCAGATGAAGTTTTCTTCCAAGGACAAATCCTCCCATTGTGTTGTAAATCCCTCAGCTCCGACGCCTCTCGTCGGTCACTACCCGCCGCCACCGGGTTCAACCGGTCTGAATCATCAAAGTCCGAATCCGCAACCAGCGAATTCAGAAGCAGTAGTAGCAATAGCAGTAGTAGAAGCAGCAGCATCAGAAGTCAGAATTCATCATCAAGTAATAGCATTAGCTCCACCATGACCAGCATTACAAATCCAGAAATCTCCAAACCCAGAATTCGAAATCATCATCAGTTTCACACGCATCCAAGCCCAAAGCCTCAACTAAAAGCATCACCAAACTCATCAAGGCAAGTGAGTTCCGGTGGTCATCATTTGAACAGAAAATCATCAACGTGGGATTTTTTCCGGTTGGGTGTGGCTCCGGCACCGGAAATAATAGGATTGCAAGATCTTAAAGTACGTTGTAACAATAACAACAAAAACAAAACTTGTGTAAGTCGCAATAGCAGTAACAGTAGCAGCAGCAGCGACAACAGGAGAAGTATCAGTAATCATGGATTCAGACAGATTGTGAGAGGTTGCAAGTGTTCCGTTGAAACGGTGCCTTTCGACATTATGATTACAAAAAGCACAAAGAAGACAGAAAGCACAACAACACAGCACGCCATGAAAGAAAAAGCGAAGCACAAGCAGAGAAAGAAGGCAATGTCACGTCATCGAACGTTTGAATGGATAAAAGAGTGCTCTCATGCAGGCTATAGCCATAACGATGAAGAGGAGGCTTTGCTATTAAACTCATAACATATAGTAGTATATAATTATTAATTAATATTGTAATTTAACTATTAGTCTTATGGGCTCTTTTTGTTTCCTTTAGTTTGAATTATTCTATAATATTGTAGGGTTGGCTCAATGATCAAGGTCTGTGCCTCACATTCTCGTGAGGATGAATCTGTTGTTAATTGTTACATCTTTTTTTTTTTTCTGTCTTATTAATTAGTGGGAAATTTATAATTATTATTATGCGGTGGCGGTGGTGGTGATTGAGTGCAAAATGATAATTAATTAAGCCCCCAACATTAGTGGAGAAAATTTGGTGCTTATGGTAGTCATGATTGAAGTGTGAACTTCGATGCTCTTTTCAAGAGTAAATAGGATTTGAGGACTGCTCATAGTCACGCGAGAGAGTATCGAAGATAACATGGGAAAGTTGTGCACTACGGTAGATCAAAAGAACCAAAGTGATAAAGTGGTGTGTGTGGATGAGGAAAAGATGGTTTTATTTTACCTTCAATATGGAAAAAGATGTTTTTTATAAAAAAAAAAAATTCCCAAAAACGGGATCTTTGATGTGATCCTATGTATGTACGTGGTGTCCTAGTTGGCATTCAACAACTATGACAGCTGGTGGTGTACGTAAATGTCTTAACTAATTGATCTCTCTATATTAGATTAAGTTTGAATTGTTAGGATTTAAAATTGTATATAGAAATATTATAATAACATTAAATATAATAAAAATGTACCATAATAAATAGTATAAATTCCAATTAGTAAAACTTGATTTAATAGAAGATATGTTTAATGAAAAGAAAGATCAACAGACATATTTTTCATTAGGATTTGACATGACAGCATATGTAAATTACTAATATTCAGCCACATGACAGTCAAATCTTAGGTGGC
>JBAGKO010000002.1:2370018-2386555 GCA_037177275.1 Acacia concinna | reverse complement strand
TTAACTAAAACATGTCTGTGGTTAACTAATTGGCGAGCTTGAGGAATAGACGAAGCCATACCCAATCGGAAAAGTATATTATCCAAACACATTTCGTATAGTTAAAATAAGGTATAAGAGAGTCTCAATAATATGTACAGACACATACAAATAACCAGCTAAACAATCAAAGCTATAAACTTACAATAGAGAACAAAACAACTTATAATATCAGAAAAGAGTCCCCGACTCTATATGCGTTTTCTCTCGGGCCTCCAAACGATGATCCCACTTTTAAAAATGACAAACCATATGTTTTGAACCTGTTGACCAAATTTTAGCCAGATCAAATAGTAAAAGAATGTGATTTACCAATATTGACATGTGAAGCTTCATTTTTCTCACATGGATGATGGTATTAGACTTCTTTGAGCAATTCGGTCTACCTTGGCGTTAGCCTATCTGGCCTCGGTGGGGCACTTATACCCAAAAATCTAACTTGCCTTCTCTCCACTTAAATAAATCCGTTACAATCTTGAGTTAAGAAACTTTAAGAGAATAATCTTTCTCACAAACAATAATGAGAAAACTCTCATTCTTTTTTCTCTCTCACTCTTTTCTTTCTGTCTTATTTTTTCATTTCCTTTCTTTTCATAAAATAGGAAACGCGTTCAATTGAATAATTTAAATATGAGCTTTTCTCCACAACATAGGAAGATAGCCGAAATCCCAACACAAATTACAAGATTCACTTAGAAAAGAATTGTTTTGAGACTTGTTCCTATATTTTCAGACAATAAATGTTGAAAACAAGGAAAAATATTGAACAAAATTGGGAAAAATTCTCCATCATAAATTCTTTTATGAGAAAGACTTGAGCTAACACTATTCCGGGGTATAAAATTTCTAATGCGAGGCTTTTCTCCAAATTTCTTAAAACTGAATTAAGGGAATCTGATAACTGCCCCTTAACGGGGCTTTGGCCTTTTGTGGTCAGTCCTGGTGAGTCCGTGACGATCGTTACTTAAAACAGTTTATTTTTCTCTTGGCCATCTCAACGGAATTAAACAGTACCTTGACTTCCGTAAAAGAAAACGGGCAAGGTACACGTTCGGCGCGTCGCGTCCCTTGACGGCGTTTCTCTTTTGCTCCCTCCTCCCTCTTGCTTTCCTGAGCTTTGGGCAAACCGTCAGATTCTCCATTTTACCCCTTCCTGCTCCAACCCCAAATCCATCGTAATGGGAGTCGTTGAAAGTTGAAACCTGAAATACACAACAAGCTTCAGCTTTCTGATCTGTGCGCTTCCATTCTATTCTCTTCACCCATGGCTCCTCTTATCTCCGAGCGAGTTCAGCTGGCCAGGCTCTGCAGCTCTAAGGACTGGTCCAAGGCCATTCGCATCCTTGATTCGCTTATTTCTCGGACTCCTGCAGTCCAAGACATCTGGTGTGTATCACTCTTCCATGAAGCTCCATTTTTTCTCCGATTTGTTGCTCGATCGATCTTCACCTTTCGCGATTAATTATTATGAACCTGCGAACTAATTATATGTGCAATTTTTGTTCGCAACGTTGCTTTTAGCAACAGAGCCTTTTGTTACAGCCAATTAGAGCTCCATAAACACGTAATTAAGGATTGCGACAGAGCACTTCAGCTTGACCGTGCGCATCTGCAATCTTACATTCTCAAAGGTTTCCTCCGTGTCCATTATTCCGAAGTTTTCAGTTCCTTTAACTGCTTTTTCTTGCTCCCTTGTCGTCTATGCTTTTTAATTCATGCTTCGGCTAACTCAACTTAATCAATGCTTAAATTTGTAATTGAACAAGTTCGCGGATTAAGGATCAATCTGTAATGCCAAGCCAATTTTCTACTGTGCTATACGTTAAAAGTAGCTGTCACTGTTCACTTCATCTAATCGAGAGATTGGTGCAGTTTTTGTTCTCTTGAAATTTCTTGAGATGCGATCTTTCATTATTATTTAGATAGATGAGTAAGTGTTATTGACGAAATGATTGAATCACTCCAGCGCCAGGGATGAGACAATATAAGTTCACTTGAGGGTTAGGGCGGTTAATGACTGGCTAATATATAATGATTACGATGGAAATATCTTTACTTGACTTTGTTCATGATATTTACAATTTATCGTGGCGCAGTCCTTTTGTTTACATTGGAAGTTTACGTGAATTTTCTAATGCACAGATAGGTAGATGTCCTATCATTTGAACTTATGCTGGTCTTATTCTGCCGTTTAGGTCATGCGTTCTCTGCTCTGGGGAAGAAAGAAGATGCTCTATTGGTATGGGAGCAAGGCTATGAGCATGCTCTGCATCAGTCTGCAGACTTGAAGCAGTTTCTAGAACTTGAAGAACTTTTGACAAAAGAAAAACAAGGCTGCAACATACAGTATGAATCTCATGGGGCACTCATGCCTCAATCGGAAGCAATTTCTCTCACTAATGGGAACTTAAGTGAGAACTGTAATACTAACGATAGGTTGAGCAGTCCTGGTGAATCATGTGATATTGCTACTGATACATCTGAGATCTGCCTGAAGTCAGATGATAAATTTGATTCAAAAAATAAATTACATGATGAAGATGTGAACTCAAATAAATTTGACGATCAACCTAATGGAAGCCCTGATGTTCTTGATAAGTTGAGTTATAATTCTGAATCATGTAATGACTCAAGTGACACCTCAGAATCATGTGAAAAAGTACCTACAAGTAGTGACACATTTGACATCACTGAAATTTTTAGAAAGCCAAGTAATAAGCTTGATTTTTCCCTCAAAATAAATGATGATGGAAGGAGAAATAAGAAGTTCTGTGTTGCTCGGATTTCAAAGTCAAAGTCCATCAGTGTAGATTTTCGACTCTCAAGGGGTATAGCAGAGGTTTGTGTCATGCTTTTAATTAATTAATTTAATTATATGAGAGATGCATTATAACTGCATTCAAGTGTTTAAGATTACATTTAACATTTCAAATCCTTTTGCAGGTTAATGAAGGAAAATATGCTCATGCAGTATCCGTTTTTGACCAGGTGCTATCCTCACTAGTGATATTTACTTATGGCTTCTATATTGCACGTGGTTGTTATCTTGCCTTATTTTTTCTAACATATAATCAACTGCGACCCTGTCTTCATCTATACTTAGATCCTGAAAGAGGACCCTGAGTATCCTGAGGCACTAATAGGAAGAGGGACAGCATATGCATTTCAGAGAGAACTTGATGCTGCGATAGCTGATTTTACTAAGGTATTGAAGCAAACACTTTCCATGAGGTATACATATGGGCTTTTCCCCTTATTTTTATAGTTTACATGATGAATATATTAGGCTATACGATGTAATCCGGCTGCTGGTGAGGCATGGAAAAGAAGAGGCCAGGCCCGGGCTGCTTTGGGGGAGTTTGTTGAGGTGAAGGATGATTTACCTTGGTTATTATATCATAATTTATTGCCAATCGAATTGTTATTCATCTTAACTTTTAAGTTAAAAAGGCTTCACATTGTGTGTGGCAACAATGTTTTGATGATTCATAAAATTGATTAGTTTTATTATAGAAAATCACAATAATATATGTTATTTGTTTTAACAATGGTTAAGTTGGTACGCGTTCCATTATTGCATCATTGAAAACAGTGAAGGAACCCAAAATAGATTTGATTTGAGGAAGAAGATGACCTGGTGGGGGGTGAAAATTATAATTAACTACAACAAAGTTATGATCTGTATTTGTTAACATTATGATAAAATTGTAAATACTCATATGGTATAATTAAAGAAACAAAAAAGCAATGAATCTTCTGAAGCAAGTGTGAGAATATTGTTTGTATTCTAAGGATTTATTTTATATTTTTGGTAGAAAGTATTTTTATTTAAAAACTGAAGGAATAGATTTCAACAGACCCATCTTTTAATCTGGTCCTTCATTTGTAATGCTTTAATTTGGTAAAGGGATGGCTGTTTCCGCTCTAAAGGGAAGTGACATTATGGTGAGTTGATTTCCTAGTATCCTGTGCTGTAATTTTGCAATGCTCAATACTCATATATAGGCAACTCATTTTAAGGAGGGGAGGGGATTTGCCCCTAATTTGGTCAACCTAGGTCTGTCCCTGACTTAAAAGCTCAGGTTTCTAGTTAAGTCCTTTGAAAGTTAACTCTATTATCATGAAACCAATGCAGTAGGTAGGAGTTCTGTGATTGATTCGTATCTTTCCATGCTCTCTGAGATGTTTGATTCCATTCTAAAAAGAATTCTAAAATATGAAGGAAACATTTGATGCTTGCTGTGATGCCACTCTTTCAAGTATAGTATGATGTTCCCTGCACAAATGACATTCCATAAATGTGACAACCTTGTTTTCTTTTTGCATCTGATTAACAGGCTATTGTAGACTTGACCAAGGCATTAGAGTTTGAACCCAACTCAGCAGATATCTTGCATGAGAGAGGTAGCATTTTAGTTCCAAGTTTTCCTCCTATTTTGTTGCTCTTTATGGTTGATAAAATTAAATTTTTGAAGAAACTGAGTTTAAGCTGGGGAACTATGGTTAAAAATGAAGAGAATGCTATGAAAATATATGTTATTAAGTCAATATATCCAGGTTTCACCCAATCTCAATGAAAGAATGAAGGAATTAACACTGATAAAGAGAACATGGAAAAGATAGAAAACAGAAGCGAGCACGCAGGAGCACTACCTCTCTTGCCAGATCTTGAGAGGCTAGTACTCCCCACTGCAGTCCACACATTCTTTCAACACATTTCCCCCTCCACTGTAATTGTCAGAAACTCAGAATCAGTTAAATTTTGCCCCTCCTTGCCAATTCCTCCCACTTGCTGGTCTTTTCAAACAAAGTTTTTTATGGCATGAATTTATGGTCTTTAGCATTCGTATCATCCTGTGTTCAAACAAATTCTACATTCATAGCCAGTAATAAACTTGGAAGCCCAGGATGAGTTTGCATAGCATTCCTATGGAAATAAAGGTTATATCTGTCAATTTTTTGAATAAGTATTGAGCCCTGTATATCCAATTTTATTGTACTTGAGCTAATTGCCTTTTACTCAATTACTAAAAAATGAAACAGAATGTGTCATTTTGAGGTAATCAGGTTTTTGCTAAGCTACTTAAAAATAATCTTGCTCAAGTTAGGTACTCATCTAACGCCTTGTCGGCGTGTCCTGGGTTTTTATTGACATCTTATTGAGAATTTCATGTTTAAGGAGTTTGATTCTTCAAAACGGCCTGATATACTGAATAATATATGTTTATCGTATAACTCAATGCAGGAATTGTTAATTTCAAGTTTAAGGTGTTTGATGCTGCTATTGAGGACCTCTCAGCTTGTGTGAAGCTAGAGAATGATAATAAGTCTGCCTATACATATTTGGTGGGTCTTAAATTAGGGTTTCAAATTTGAAATCTCATTAATTCTGGTATCTGGTCTTAATAAGCCTTCATTCTTTCTCTGAGCTAATATAGTCTCTTCCAGGGTTTAGCATTATCCTCAGTTGGTGAATATAAGAAAGCTGAGGAAGCACATTTAAAATCACTACAGCTAGATAGAAATTTCCTTGAAGCTTGGGCACATCTGACTCAGGTATCTTTGAACCTTTTATTGGGGGATGACTGGTCTGAAGCTTTGAACTTGGATGGAAGCTTGATTCTGACAAGCCCAACTCATCCTTCTACATTTTATTTTCTGATTTAAAATGCAAACTGTTATATACTTCTATGCTCTTTGTCACCTCTGTTAAACGTGTTTTCTTGTCTTTCATTTTTTTCAATGCTTGTGTCCATGTCATTTCTATTTGCCTTTGTTCTGTTTCATAGATTCAATGGACTTGGAGAAGTTATTCAATAGCAGATTAGTTCGCATGTAAACATTTTCTTAAACAAGTTATACGTTATGAAGCATGGGTATTTCTGGATTGAAGATATGCCTGTATCAGATGCCTAATCGGTACTGGTACTTATTGGTTGCTCTTGGGTACTCCTAAATAAGTATTTTGTAATATTTTTCTTCCCAAATATAGGGGGATATATTTGTTGTTGGGTAAGGCTTTTTTGTTTTTGTATAGGGGGATATATAGTAATTTTGTCTGGATAAACAGTAATTTTGCTGACAAATATTTAATTCTGAATCTCAAAGACCTGAAGTTAAATCTTATTTTTGATAAAGTTATATAAGCATTGGTATCATATTAGATTTAGAAAGCTTAATCAGCATTTTGATCAATTATATATGGTATAGCATTTGTTAATTGTTATCTAATTTTATGTTGATTCTTGTGAAAATTATCGTACATATTTAAAAATGTTCTTTATTTTAATATTATATATTGCCATAGCCACACTCTCTACAATGAATGGAATTACCTATTAGGAATATATCTGTACGGTTGCAAGCTGTCTGTTAATGTTAGATGATTTCAACTGCACTAGCTTTGCTCTGACTATGTATTTTTGGCAGTTCTATCAAGATTTAGCAAAGCCAATAAAAGCTCAGGAATGTCTAAATCATGTGCTGCAAATTGATGGGAGGTAATTATTCTATTTCTTATAAAAATTGATTGGATGTACATGCGAATGAACCTTATTGTTTTTAGGGTTAAGGTGCGAATTTGACAATAAAGTATTATTATCTGAGGGGCGTCTGGCATAATAATGTTTATGAGGGTGCAAAAATACACAGTTTTTTAAAGGGTGCAAAAACAACAACTCTGTTAACTTTCTCTAACTGCCGTCACTTCCTTTTTCTTTTGTGGCACCCACATGCTGCCAACTCATCTCATCTTTCGCAATTTCACCTTCTCTCTCGTCAACTATTTGGTGAACCAGAGGATTGCTTCTGTAACCTCTGTTTCTCCCTTGCTTCCTTCATCAAAATCTCTGTTTGCTTTGTCGGATTTAATGCCGAACCAGTTGAATTACTTCGTGATAGAAATGGGTAGCGATCGAATCAGGCTTCTCTCCCGTGTAGTAGCATCGCAATTCAAACTGCAACTTCGCCTGAATTGCCATAAGGATTTAAACGAAACTTTATCTTCCTCCTCTTCTTCGTCACAATGTTCGTTGTCATCTTCTTCGTCGGTGTCTTCAGATAAGAACTCTTTGAACATCTTTTGCCTGCTGGAACATCTGGAGCTCAAAGAAGGCTGAGACTGAGACTGACAATAAGATGATAGGAGAGATTGATGAGTTTGAATTGGGGAATGGAGAACCCTGTGAAGTTGCATGGGCATGATCTTGCCATTGAAGAAAAGCTCATCGGCGGAAGATATTTGGTGAGAGAAGCCACTAGCAACGCAAAAAACGAAGTTGGAGCCAGAGTCCAATAAACACAAGTCTGATCTCCCCTCACCATGATCTTGATCATCATCGGATTTGTTCAGATCATGGGAGAAGCAGATTCGAGTGCTGATTCTGGTACTGGGTGTGTCGGAGGCCCGCATCAACGGCAATCAAGAATGGGAATTAAATTTAAGAATCCGATAGTTGTTTGAAGCTCTTGGAATGGTAGAGAGAGAATGTGTGTTGTGGGGAATTAAGGAGATTTGAAGTCAGAAATTGCAGCTTTTAGCTTTTGGGGATCGTGTGACTGTGTGTTTGATTGTGGGAGACGGTAGGAGCAGGTTCCATAAATGGAGAGGGAACAGAGAAAAATGGCAGAGACGATGAGGGTGGAGGGAGAGAAGATGGGGATGATGTTGAAGAGAGAGAAGGTGAAGTTGTGAAAAATGAGATGAGTTGGCAGCACGTGGGTGCCACAAAAGAAGAAGAAAGTGACGGCTTTTAGAGAGTTAACAGAGTTGTTGTGTTTGCTCCCTATAACAAACTTTGTATTTTTGCGCCCTTGTAAACATTATTGTGCCAGACGCCCTTCAGATAAAACTTCATTGTCAAATTCGCACCTTAACCCGTGTTTTTATTTTCAATATCTCGTCTTTCTCTCACATGTGCACATTGTGCCTGTCCAACACACTTAAGTGGGTTTAGTCTTACTGCTTTTTGGGTTTTGATGTAGGTTTGCAAAGGCTTATCATTTGCGCGGCCTGTTGTTCCATGCAATGGGAGAGCACAGGTATTGAAACAGCAAACCTGCTAATATATGGAATGGATTTATTTTTAACCGACATGATCATTCCTTACTTGGTTAAAGCTTTCACAAGTTGTGATTATGTTTAGTCCAACAATAGGAAGAGAAATTTTGAGATATAATAGAAGATTTGTAAGTTGTTTGGTAAGCATATTTGAATGGTTACCCTTCTAGGAGGGGATAAAAGTTAAGAATAGCAATAGGGACTAAGGAGAAGTCAAGGAACGGGAATTTGAAATATTTGGTATTTTTTTCTGATAATTATTTTGTTTGAAATGGGATCCTTTACCCCTTTCAGAGTATTTTTTTTTTTAACAAAATTTTATTTTGAATTCGGAAAAGATGGTTGGTTAGGAAAATACACACACACAAGTTGAATTTATCTTGCAAGTATTCATGAAGTCTCAAATCATGTAGTTATAAATATCGTTTACTTCTATGTCTAATTTGGTGGGTGAATTAAGGGACAGTAACTGTCATTTTGAGCTTCAATCTAAGAATTTAGAGATATGTATTGCATAGAATGATTGCGTACTAGCAATTACTGGTAAAACTATGATGATTTTTTGATAGTTTTGAATTTTAATAACATCCTTAGTCCATGTAAATTACTTTCAAACACTTGTCACTTTATTAACATGCCCTGGTTGGAATCCTGTGTTTTACTTCTTGAATTAAATGACAGGAAGGCTATCAAGGATTTGACGATAGGGTTGAGCATTGATGGTGCCAACGTTGAGAGTTTATATTTGCGAGCTTCCTGCTTCCATGCTGTTGGACAATACAAAGAAGCGGTATGTAAACTTTTTGCTCTCAAGTTTTGGTAGGACTTCGATGAAGGAAAGTGAACAATAAGGGTAGTGAGCAGGCAGGGCAACCTTTAAAAATGGAAGGAGGACGTGGGTTGTTAAATGAGTGAACCTCTAAAATAAGCTTAGTTGGGAGAAAAAATAAAGGGAGGGATGCAGTGTGAGGGGGTAGGCAAGATATGGGTTTTGGAACATCTAGCAGCTGAAGTTGTACTTGTTTGTATTGTATTCCTTTTTCCCCCTGATAAGGCTCACAACACAGGAAACTCTTCGAGTTCCAGGTATCTATTGAAATCTGGTTTACATTTGTTGGTTCAATAACTTCAATGGTGTCACAGGTCAAGGATTATGATGCTGCACTCGATTTGGAATTGGATTCTGTGGAAAAGTTTGTGCTCCAGTGCCTTGCCTTTTATCAGGTTTGTGATATGTCAGATGCTTCCTTTGTCCTGTTCATTGTATCAAACAGACATTATCACATTTCCTATGCTGAAAAAAATTCTCGCAAATTTTAGACTAGTCCTTGTCAATTTGCATTTAATCAGTGAAGTTCCACAAATGGTAACAAGTTAGAGCAAGAATGAGATTAGCCTACCGAGTACTAATTTGAGAGCATGTTAATGTGAACTGGCCTTTTTCTTTTGGCATCAAAATGGTGTTGTTTCCTATTGTGGACGTTCCTTATATTTCATATTTCTTACGTATATCTATGTTAAGAGCCACCTGTATGTCACTGTTCCTCTTTATTTTTGTGTTCATTGAGACTCATATATTGACTGGTTAGGTTATTTATTTAAGGGAATAATGAAATTAAATTGGTGGTGTTATATGATAGTGATGAATTGGGGATATCATGATTCCTGCCAAGTTTTACTCATTATAAACATGGTTCTGAGATGTTAAACCCAAACTTTTCTTCTTTTGCAGAAAGAGATTGCTCTTTACACAGCCTCAAAGATTAAAACTGAGTTTTGCTGGTTTGATATCGATGGGGATATTGATCCGCTTTTTAAGGTAACTCTGTACAATTGTACTGAACTTTTCTTTGCTCTTCTGCATTGTTATTTCTCTGGGGACTGTCTGATGGGGATAGCCTGCCATGACATGTTTGAGGATGGGGAAAGATGAGAAGGGAATGGGCCAAGTGGTTGTATCCTCTGGAAACTATTATAGTATCATATTTCATATCTCCTCTTGAATTCTAGCTTCAATCCCATAACTATTTGAGGTACTTCTAGTGCTTTGAGTATTGAGTGCTTGAAGTGTACATAACTATCTAAGGTAGGTGCTTTAAGTATTGAATGCTTGAAGGTGTAGTGGAAGTAGCTGTATGTCCATCCTCTGAGGACAAACTACTGGGATTATAAGTTTATAACCCTCAAGTATAAGTCTGTCCACATAATTAGGGACTTGGAGTGAGGGTGGGCATCATCTGCTTAGTCTATAATTTTGGTTCATGGTACTGGATTCCATGGGGATATTGGCCTTATTATGTGAGTAATTTCATGACATGCCTGACATCTGTACAACATAATTAGAGAAGTCAAAGCATTGTAAAGTGCAGTTTTGAGACAATCACTTTCCCTTGATATGATTCTGAAGTTAATTTCTATTAAATTTTCGGCCTAGCTCTGTTCAGGGCTTCATTTTTCAAATTTCATGCTCTTCATCATCATTTTCAGGAGTATTGGTGCAAGAAATTGCATCCAAAGAATGTATGTGAAAAAGTTTACAGGCAACCTCCTCTGCGTGAATCTTTGAAGAAGTGGAAGCATCGGAAGCAGGATTTTGCCATTACAAAGCAAAAGGCTGCTCTAATACGGGCTGCAGATTCCATTGGCAAGAAAATCCAGTATGATTGCCCTGGTTTCCTACCTAATAGACGCCAGGTAAACTTATACATGTTATGTAGCATGGCTTATCTTTTCCACTAAATATTATTTTCCTCAAGACCATCGTTATCTTGTATTGTGAAATCAAATAACAATACCCTAGATGGGGGATTATGACCTTTCGGTTGGTGAACATCTTAATAAAATATACAAGGTGTTCATTTTTTCAGAACTTTAACAGACTTAGCCCCTGACTGTGGGGCATATTTAATTTTAGTCCTTGTCTTATTTGTTGATAGGCGGGCTTTATAATTATTCCTGAAGCTGTTGCTTTCATATCCCGATGCAGAAAATTGTATATTTATTTTAGACTCCTTTGGCACCATTGTTTACTACTCCCTCCGGTCTTAATTACAAGGCCCTGTTGACTTCTATGGAGAAGTTAAGGAAGCAAAATAAGTTACTTAATTATATTATGTGTTACGTTTTATTATATTATATATTAGTTCATAAGTTAAACAAAATAGTTTGAAGAAAACAAAAAAAAATTCTGAGTCCTTGTGATCAAAGCCATCTTCTGAGCAAAGGTGTTGTTGTCAAGCCCTTATGATCTTTGAGTCATTTTCTCAGCACTCTGTTCAGTGATATCATATTGAATGTCATGGGTCTTTGGGTGATAATGCCATGGCCTTTTAAGAGAGTAATGTCTTCTCTTTATTGAGCTTGATTTTAGTCTGTAGACAATATTAGTTTATGTGCAATGATGCTATATTTTACAATCTAATTTAGTTTTATTTGAAACCAGTATCCAATTTAATCTATCCTCTCATTCTCCTAACTAGGTTAAGAATAACCACAAGTTATAGTTTTCCTCTTAACACCATGCTTGCTAATATACTTTGGTCCTAAATGTCAACGATTGTAGCTATTCTCAAAATGTTATGTTATCTTTGTATGACCTGTCACTACCAGAATGTTAATGTTTGCTTATCTATCAGCATCGTATGGCTGGACTCGCTGCTATTGAAATTGCACAAAAGGTTTCTAAAGCTTGGCGATCTTTGCAAGCAGAATGGAAATATTCTAATAAAAGCAACTCAAAGCCTGGCAAAAGGTCTAGGAGAAGGGAGAGAATTCAAATGGCTAGTCAGAATAGAGGAGGTGCTGGATGTAGCACAAGCAGTGCCTTAGAAACACCTTCATATAGCATTATAGATGATAGATCATACTTCCGCTCCATGTCATGGCAAGATGTTTATTCACTTGCTGTTAGATGGAGACAGATTTCTGAGCCCTGTGACCCAGTTGTTTGGGTCAACAAGATAAGGTATTTATTTTTTGTTTCACCAATTTATATTATGCGTGTGCTCTGAATTTTAGATGTCCATATATTTTCACTTTGTATTTGTTAATTCTTATGGTGGTCTCTCTAAATTGTTGATACTACTATCGTACTTGTATCTGTTAATGGACCTGTTTGTCATTAAAAAAAAAATGGCCCACCTCTTTTATTCCATAACATGAATTTTTTTTTTTTGGGTGGGGAATAATTTTTGGATTCTTGAGAATCTCTAATTGGAATGATACATTCCCACATTTGACACAGGTTTTAAAAATATACTTCTGAATCCTCCTTTCCATTCCCATGGCAGAGAAGAGAACGTTGGACTTCCATGAGGGGCTGTTTTAGAAATGCTAGAAGAACACTTTATCCCTTCTTTCCGTGAGATAATTTCCAATAAATAATAGATAATAAATATTATTTAAGAAATTATGCTAAATTACAGAATGATAAAATAAATAAAAAATTAAACTATGCTATAAATTAAACATTTAGCGAGATAAATAAGCATTCAAATATAATAAATACATAAGGGTTGCCCAATGCACAAGGTTCCCACCTGGGGGGATGGGATAGATGTACACAGCTTTGCCTCTCATGGCTATTTTTAGGATTCAAACTTGTGACCTCTAGGTCACATGGCAACAACCTTACTTTTGAAGAGAATGTAAAATGTTAATATGGGGATAATGTTTTATTTGATACAAAATATATCCATTAAATAGTTAATTTATGTGGTGCTGGTGATATAAAAGAAAGATATGGTCCAAAAATCAAAATATCGGATTTCTTGGAATGTAGCAAAAGATTCCCCTATAAAATTTATGATAAACCAAACTTGGGAATACCACATTCCTAGGAACATGATTCATGGGATCACCAGTCCTTGGAGCGTGATCATTCCTAATTTTTTAAGATTTTGTAAAACAAATGTTATTGATATCTTGATAGGGCATAAACCAAACTTGGGAATGCCACATTCCTAGGAACATGATTCATGGGATCGCCAATCCTTGGAGCGTGATCATTCCTAGGTTTTTAAGATTTTGTAAAACAAATGTTATTGATATCTTGATAGGGCATGAGCTCATTTATTCATTAATGAAAATACACTTTCTAAGTTACTTAAGTGCAGTATTTTTCTAGAATGCGGTACTTAGGATCTCATTGTTACACATTGATCGATTGAGCCATATCTTCATTCAATCATTCTCTATTGAAAACTATCATAACTTGGACTTGATTTCATGATAATTATCAATTTCTTACCATTTTAAGTTTTTCACTCAAAACTAATTTGGATCTTTCACTTGTAATTGTTGCAATTTAGTGATCAAAGTTGCCTTAATATGTATGTATATAGGAGTTCAATGTTAGGCCATTTTCTTTTAATTGTTCTAATTTGGTCTTTCAAATCTGCTGCTGTGGCTTTACTTTTGTCCTTGATGTCCATTAAATTTCTTTTGCATGTGTATTTTTATTGTGTGATGAAAATACTGTAATGTTTTGTTAGCTGTTACAGAATGTTACTTTTGTTTATAACTTCAGCAAATTGACAGCAAATTTGAGGACTTTAAGAGAGCAATGAAAAATTGTTAATGAATATGGATGGGATAGAGGAGCTATGTAAAAACATATCTTAACATTCACGATATTGTTCCACTTTTTGATTTTCTTTTTTTTTTGTATGGCAGAGCCTCAGATTGACTACAACATATATAAGTTATGCAGTTGTCAGTAGACAGTTTCTTCTATGCTAAATTATATGCTTTTATTTTATTATTGTTTGGCCTGATTAAATTAATCATTCCTTGGATATTTAACATCTATTAGCTCACTTGCACTGCAGTGAAGAGTTCAGCTCTGGATTTGGTTCTCACACCCCTCTGCTTCTTGGACAAGCCAAAGTTGTCCGCTATTTCCTTCACTATGAGCGGTAAAAATCCTATTTATATTCTAAATTACTTTACTGGCTTAGGAAATTCTCATACCTTTGAATTCCACAGGACATTAAATGTTGCAAAGACTGTCATGAAGGAGAGATCATTTGTGCACAGCAAAACAGATGAGATCATCCATCTTTCCAAAGATGGGAAATTAGAAGATGTGAGTTGTTGAGTGATATCTTTTGTGCTTTTTTGCTGTAACATCACATGATTTCATATTGGTGATCCCAAGGGATACCTTTGGAAAATGTGTACTTTTCTGCATGTCATGCTCACAATACATCTGTTGACGTGTTGTGCCACTGCTTTGTCGAGTGATGAAATCAAAGTTGCACCTTCGGGAAATAACTTGTTTTTCTTGTATAATACTTAAATCTCTTTACAGTAGTATGCTTTTAGACCTGGATTCTGGACGCATGTTGAGCATTTGAGGAGAATTTAGGTGTCATGAAGAACCTAAACTAGCCTTGTCTGAAGATAGGGTTGACGGGTGCATTTTGTTGAAAGTTCCAAGCAAAATGACCATTTCCTTTTCCTTTTTCATCAAATAAATTATGTACCAAAAATCAGATAAATATTGACTATATAATCTTTAAGTTTTAATAAGCACTGGATTTATATTTTAAATTGGCTGGTTGAAAGATGAAATCCCATCTTATTACAATCCAAGCTCTCAGGGATTCATAACTTGTAAATCAAGAGGCATCTTTATTGAAAATATTGTTGCCGATAATTATGTTCTCTTTTAGATCTCATATTTTATTTTGTTCATCATAACATGTTTGGTTGGTGATATTTTTGTTGTGAATGCTCCTATATAAATGGAAATTTTCATTTTTAATGTGCAGATCATGCATGCAAAATCGTGTTCTGATCTTCATAGAGTTGTTGGTGAAGATTTCTGGTTGACTACTTGGTGCAACAGTGCTGCATTTGAAGGGTAAGTGGGCATAGTGCAAGTAATATCTAGGAAACAATTTCTGCAAATGCTTACTCTTTGGGTGTTTATGCTTCTTCAGGAAGCAACTTGAAGGGACAAGGATAAGCATTGGGAAAATGTAAGTACGAAGTTTTGATGTGAACAGCCAAGTTACTTTCTCCCTCATTTCCTTCTATTCGATAATATATGTTCTTTATATTTTTTATTGGTATTTTCAGGGGCGAACAAGGTTATGACTTTGCAATTAAAACACCCAGTACCCATTCAAGATGGGAAGATTATGACACAGAAATGGCAGTGGCATGGGAGGTATGTTAGTCATACTAAACAATATTTTGATATTTAATTTAGCTGATAGGAATACCCTTTTATCACCATTTATGTGATTTGTCAGTGAAGAATATTTCTTTACCAGTGATCAAATTCATCATTTCACAATTCATTCACCATTAATGTTTCAACAAAAGTTATCTAACTTTAGATACATCCTGGCGATATTCTGAAGTTTCATCTCATGTTTATATGTTATTCAAGTTGCTAAACAAATAGACGTTCACCTTGCATCTGTATATTATCAGGCTCTCTGCAATGCTTGTTGTGGTGAAAATTTTGGATCTACTGATTTTGACGTGCTTGAAAAAGTGAGAGATGCCATTTTAAGGATGACATATTACTGGTATGCAATCATCAAAATGTATGTTCTTTATCTTCTGGAACATTTGAAGTTGGTTCTGTAAATCTTACCAAACCCTTCTTCCCAGGTATAACTTCATGCCACTGTCTAGAGGATCTGCTGTAGTTGGATTTGTAGTCATGCTGGGTCTATTGCTTGCTGCCAATATGGAGTTTACAGGAAACATCCCACAAGGTCTACAGGTTGATTGGGAAGCCGTTTTGAACCAAGATTTAAACTCCTTTGAGGAATCGGTTAAAAGTTGGCTTTACCCATCTCTGAAGGTCACAACCTCATGGAAAGACTATCCCGATGTTGCGTCAACTTTTGAAACAACAGGATCAGTTGTTGCGGCTCTTAGCTCTTTTAATGATTGAACTCTGTCACAATGATCATGTGAGTTAAAATGCACATTAAATTATTTACCATTATAAGAAATAATTTGGGTATTTTTAATTTCTTAGGAATTATGTAGAGTTTGGAGAGCAATAAAGTCAATGTGTATTGGGTTTCAAGCAAAGCCTTTTCTTATGCTCAATTGCCATTGTCAATTTCTTGGGATGTTCAAATTCCGTCCTCTGCGTGGACCCAAAATTTTTCCATCTGGGTCTAAACGTGGCATAGTAATTAGGACCGTATCTGGGACTGACCTGACCCAGACCCGCAGTTTGTGTCTGGATATTTAGTAAATTCTCAGAACTCATTTATGAACGCCGTCACTGTCTGACTGAACAATTTCAGCTTATGAGTGTGTTTGGAATAACGGTGGGATAACAGACTTATTTGTAATCGGACTTATGGATAAGTCAAATTAGATATAAGTTAGATTGTATATGTTTGGATTGAAGGTAGAATAAGTGACTTATAAGTTACTTATTTAAAAGTAAAATGTGTTTGGTTG
>JBAGKO010000002.1:2349529-2369918 GCA_037177275.1 Acacia concinna | reverse complement strand
GGGATTCATGATGAGAATTTAGCAAGAGGGATCTTTAAGTGCTCAGTTATAGGGCTGCTTAACTGGTTTAAAGCAAGCTTGGGACATGGGTATAAGGAAGGTGGTTCTACTTACAGATTGTCTTGATGCCTGGAGACTATGTCGAGAAGGATGTACCGAGATACATATGCAACAAAGTTTGGTATTGGAGATTTGAAGCCTATTGGAGCGTAGTTGTTAGGTAGATATTTATCGCATATCAAGGAACCTAAACCTAATTGCAGATAACTTTGCGAAAAGAGCACTCAATATGGAGCTTGAATTCTACTTGGTAAACAGGCTTGACACTGACTTAGTTCACGTGGAACCTTGTTAGTAATAACATTTTTATTTCTATTTGTTTCTTAGCTTTCATCATATATTTAAAAAAAAAATAACCGCCTCAAAAAGCAAGCCTAAGTTATTGGGTGTGTTTGGGAGGACGATTGGTCCTCCCAATCACACGATTGTAGCTATTTTTAAAAGCAATTGGAAGCAAAAAAAAAAATTTAATGTTTGGTTCAGCGTTTGAAGGAATCGTGAACAGTGACAATATATCCCAGATTGCAGAAGTAACTGATTCCATGCTTTTGCAGCAATTCACTCACTGTTCACGATTGGGACATTGTTTAACTTTTTTTTCCTAATATAATTTATTTCTTTCAGTCCTAATGATAAAATCCAGTTGACTTTTTAAAGAATCCTAAGAAAGCTAATTACCTTATTTTAAAGTATTAAAAGTTATCATTTTTTTAAATTATTTTGTTTGACTTATGAACTAATATATGATATGATAAAACATAACATATATTATAATTAAGTAACATATGTTGCTTCCTTCACTTCTATAAAAAAAAATGTAATTGAGTCTTATAATTAGCACCAAAGGTAGTATAAATATCACACTATATTTACATGTAGTAAAGCTCCCTCCGGTCCTAATTATAAGACCTAGTAATTTTTTTTGGAGAGATTAAGCAAGCCAAAAGAGTCAACTAGGTCTTATAATTAAGACCAGAGGTAGTATAAATATAACACTATATTTACATGTAATAAAACTCCATCCAGTCATAATTATAAGATTTAGTTGGTTTTTGTTAAGAGATTAAGGAAGCCAAAAGAGTCAACTATGTCTTATAATTAGAACCGGATGTAGTATAAATATCAAAATATATTTATATATATAAGCTATATAATATGATTAATATTATTTTCAATCATTTCCTATCAAAAGTAACTTTCAGAAAATTTCAACAAAACAAATTTTACTTTTACATAAGTAACTTCTACAATCTTTATTCTAAACACAAATTAAATTATCCAATCTTACTTTTCCAAAAGTACCGATTGCAATATTTAATCCAAACATACTCATTATAGTGCCCCCAGACTTTTAAAAAAAAGACACACACACACATCTATATCTATATATATATTATTTATATACAATTTTTTTTCACTTTCATATTCTTTTATTGTTTATTATATTATTTTTTTATTATATATTCTATTATTTTACTTGTATCATTTTTTAATATAAAATTAACAATAAAAAGAATTAAAATCTTTTACTGTCACTACGTTTTATTGTATTAACTTCTTTACTATCAAAAGTCATATTTTAAATAAATCCTTTTTTTATTTTAATAATTTTTTTGGTACGTCTATTTATCGTGATCAACTCTTTTGCATTGTAATTAAATTCTACAATAAAATTTAGAATGTTACAAGTTATACTATGCTAAAATCAGGACATGAAAATGGGGTGACAATGGTGACCACAGTAGCCGAAGTGACCAGCATATGGATAATGGAGGGATATGAACAACCTAAACTAGAGAAATAATAGTGATCAGGCTTCCTGAAAGTAGATTTTAAAAGTGTGAAATTAGCAAATTACTTCACTGCTGTTTTACCATTATGACCTATTATGCCTTTTGACTAGTTTGACCATCGGAGCTAATAGTTGATCCTTTTTTGTAATATTTGGTAGTCAACTTTTTAAATCTACAAGTCATTCTGTGTTTTTTGTATGGATTCTCAAAAGTTTCAGTTGTTGATGATTTAAAAGTATATTTTCAAATTTATGACTCGAATTAAGGTAAAAAAAGTCATGACTCGAATTAAGTCAGTTACAATTTATCTTTTATATTTTTTAATGCTTTAAATATTTTTTAGTGATCTTACACAATATAAAAGGTAGCTTGTAATAATTAGAAGCTATCTTTTGTGTTCATTGCATAAAGTCGGAAATTTTACATATTCTTTAAAAAATGCTCGACCATTTTTAGAAGTAATTTATTTGACATTTTAATCTAATTAATAATTTATGATCATCAAAGTTTTCTCTAGAAGTAATGACTTTTGTTAAAAAAAATATTATTACAAGAATCGCCACTGGATGAAAAATATATAACCTTGTCCCAGAATTATTCAAGATGACCTGTAAATCTTAGAGGTTATTTATAAATTTAAGTTGACTTGCAAGTATTGAAGTATTAATAATTTAATAAAAAATTATTAAAATAAAAGAACTATTTTCTTTAAACGGTCAGCAGCTAGTAGACATCATCTGGTTAATTTAGAACTCTAGCGAAGATGTTGCCATATGATTCTGCATGAGGAGTATTATTGAAATAAAAATTGTTTCGTTCAGGGACTTTGGCCAAAAAAAAAAAAGCACATACCAACAGTTCCTCTACAAAGGAATAGCTTGTTCATCTAGAATGGATATGAAATAACAAGCAAAAGTATATTGGAAACCTTGCCAAATATATGGTAAGCATACCATATAATTCATTGATTTTTATTTCAATGATTGATTGCCTTTCTGAACACGCAAAAAGTCAAAGCTACCAGCACAAGATATGTATATCCTTGACTACCATTTTCAAACTGAAATAAAAATAACTCCTAACCGTCTTGAATAATGAAATAGGAATAATGTCACCTAAAAGAATACAAGCTGTACCAAATTGGTTCCTTCAAATGATCCAA
Organism: Acacia concinna; assembly: GCA_037177275.1. Classification (NCBI taxonomy): domain Eukaryota; kingdom Viridiplantae; phylum Streptophyta; class Magnoliopsida; order Fabales; family Fabaceae; genus Acacia; species Acacia concinna. The sequence goes on along the minus strand of JBAGKO010000002.1, from coordinate 2,366,903 downwards.
ATCATCCTATGAACTATATAGATTCTAAAATAATACAATTTGCAGAAAGTAGGTTTCTTCAAGCGAAAAGGATTTTGTCTTGAAGTTGATTGCTGCAGCTATTTTGCAAATGCATCTGCACACAAGGGGAAAAACATGTTGGAATAATTAGTAATAAAGAAATCCATCATAAACTAGGAAAGGGGCTACTTAAAATATCACAACTGGAAGATAGGGTCCATTAATAACGCAATGTGAGGAAAACCTAATAGTAATCACCAAAACAGAACGAGAAGTTTATCCTACAGATAGACAAAACAAGGCAAGTAAATTTGAATAAAGGACACAAATGAGCTTCAGCCAATGAGATGTTCGATATCTATGTTATGAAAGTAAGCTGGAAATTAGAAAAGGTCCATTTTTGAATTTTCTGAACTTCATTTGATTCAATAAGCTCCTATAGGATTATTTATGGATACTAGACCACAACATATCCCATGGGTGAATTAAATATGAACAGCTTTTCCCCCTCAAACAAAATTATAACCAATCTGGGAAAATTAGTTAATAATAGTTGATGTTAATTCAAGCCTTTGTCGATATCCAACCACTAAGTTAGAAGATAAATTGAGTCCGGTGACAAACACTTCCTCAATTGAAAATTGCAAGCAACTCTTAACAGAGCAAAGGTAATTGAAGAACATTAGCAATTAAAATGAAACATTCATCCTAGAAAGAGCAGTGAGGTAACTCTTACCATCCATGTTTGGAAGGAGGCCAATCAATGGTACAATCACAAATGGAGAGAAGCCCTATCTGAGTATGAGCATTGCAAATAGAGAGAGGCCAAATAGGAGGAAGAGCATCACAAATGGAGAGAAGCCAAATCGGAGTATGAGAGGGTGCTTGGTGACTCCACTGTACTGCAGCAGCTGCTTCCTCAACTAGGCATCTTCAGTAAAATAGGAGGAAGGAGATAAACTGCTGATGGACATGATATCTCAGTGTCACAGGAAAGCATGGTCCAGATTACATAAGGCTTAATGAAACAACACTGTTTTGTGTAAAGTGGAAGCACAGTATACGAGGTCTGTAGAGCAGGGAAGTGGAATGCACGAATGATAACCTTTCTCATGCGTTTTTCATACACCTTGATGCCATGAACCAAACAAGACATATAGTTGAATATTTACAGTATTGAGCAGTCTTGGTGCCACATAAGCTCAGCTCTTAAGATGAACCAATGTTGCCACTGCTCACAGTTTTCATATGATAAGCCCTAATTTTACCTTATCTAGTATAACCAAGACAATTCGCTTCGGGAAAAAAAATAAAAATCGTCCTTCAACACAAAAAACTTGCAACGCTAGTTGACATATTTGATGGATGGTGTTATATTTTACGATCCAGAAGGCAAAGTTTGATGGTACTGCTCTGAGAATGTTGACAAACATCAATGCACTCCTCTAAATCAGCATCACAAGTTAGCAAAACCCAGTCAGAGTCATCATCCAGATATTTGATATCGAATTTGCGCATGTCATCTATGTTGAATCGCCAAGCAATTTCCCACAAAAGATCTTCATAACGCCAATTCTTTGGCATCCGAAACCGGGAGTTCTCCTCTCTGAAAGTGACTTTTACTCTGTGAGTATCTTCTTTTTTATGTGCTTTATGACTGCTATTCAACAAAGTTTTTGGATGAACACAAGGTGTTTCCTGGCTTTGGGATGCTGGCAAGAGTTCTGCTGTATCTTGACCTAAGCTTTTTAGCCCTACTTCACTTGGAACCCTCTTCATAACCCCATCTGCAGAGTCTTCTCTAACTCCGGGAACTTCTCCACCAGCAACATTTTGTGCATGAAGCTGTAACTCAGACATGTTGGAAGAGGAATGGCTTGAACTGGAACTTTGATTGCATGAAGATGAGGGTCCTTCTGGGCTCAGCAAGCTAGTATCAGGCCTTACGCTTGATGGATTTGGAAGATCGCTTTGCTTTGAAGTTGAGAACAAGCTACCTCCTGGCAAATTTGGAGATGCTAGCTCCGGAAACTTTGAATAGAAAGAATCTATCTGAAAAGCACTAGAGGCACCTTGAACTGAGTCGATGACAAGTTGAAGTTTCTGTAAGGAGTGACCAACCTTTTTAATCTTTCGAGAAGGCCAACGCTTTATCCCATGTTGGCGACAGATTCGTTTCAAAGTTGTAGTACAAACTGGAAAAGTATAATACAAAAGATGTTTTCAATGACAATTCTGGTAGAGCTGCAGGGAAAAAAGGAAAAAGAAAAAGATAAAACAATAGCAGACGTTCATCCGCACTTCTGACGATATGAGAATCTAGCCAGAGCTTGTACTAGTAAATTACTAACAAAAAATCATAGTATTTAAAAGGAGTGTACAGCAAGAAATCGAGAACTAGGTACAATGAACTAGCATCCCAAAAGGAAACAGGATTTAATATAAAGCTTACCACCAATATTCTTTGCAGCGTCTTTTAGGCTTCCTGCAAAATATTGCCGAAGAACTTGCAGGGTGATAGTTTTCTCTGCTTTGGTCCTTCTTTTGTCTCCCGTTTTACTTAAACCTGCAATTGGCAAGCCACCCTCACCAAAAGAAGAACACTCCCAACCGTAGTCAAGGTTTCCTTTTAAAATAGAGTCTTCTTGCTGACTCAGGTTAGACACCTGTCTAGTCAAAGCTTCATTTGACTTTTCTTTGGTGCCATGTGAAGCAACCTTCCTGCATTGTTGGAACTCCATCCTAGCAGGTCTACTCTCTGCAGGGGCTGTCACTTCATCAATTGATAAGCTGGCTTCCTCCTCCAATTCTTTATTGGTTATCACACGCAGGCTACGGCAAACCGTCTGTATAATCATAGACAAAGAAGTGAGCATCTTCCTCTGTTCTTCACTGTCAGTGCAATCTACTGGCAAGAAGAACTCAAGCACAAAGTCATCTGTACTGTTATGAATGCTTCGCAGGCGTATAGCAACAGCAGCTCGCAACCCAAAAATCCTTGCATGATGAGATAGTGGATAATCTATCTTGCTAAAGGTAGTTACATCAGTTGAGAAGCATGGTTGATTGGTCATAAAAGCTTCACCGGTGACACCTTGACCTTTTAACAAGTGATGCTCAGAGCAAGCCTCATGAAAAGCCTGCACACAAGGGTCACCAACATAACAAGCACGCTCAACAGGAGATATGCAGTGTAGATAATTATCATCTGTGTGCCGGCTCCCCTCTTTGCCTTGCTTCATACATGAAACCCAGGTTTGAGCTAAAGGTAATTTGTGCACTTCACATGCTGATCTCAAAACCTCTTGGATCTCAGGCAGTACAGCTTCATAGGAATTGTTGCCTGCCTGCTAAAATGAAAACAGTTTCCATGAATGACCAAATCAAGGAAATGTTGAATACAGTGTCTTTTAAGATGATTGTCCATTTACCTTCAGATTCTGTACACTTGAGATGTTTCTGCTTCTAAGATGAACAGCCTGCAAATTAACAACTTTCCTCCAATCATTAATTTGAAATTAATTGGAGTTTTGATCATCTACAAAAATTTAGCCGACAAACTACATACATGATTAAGACGAAATTAGCCATGCTATATGTATTTATAATGAAACAAATAAAAAGACACCATAATAGATATCACACGAGGGAAAACAGAAAATTACTATAAAAATATGGATATGGAAACAAGGACCAGAGCAGATGTGACGATAAGTGTCAAAGGATGCTGTAAAAGAAATTTTAAAGCAATAAGGTAATACAGCTCATCGAAACTAACAGTAAGTTTCACTTTTCTCAAGTCTAATATTCTTAGGTTTAAGTTTATTCTGGATACTCATGTGCCTGTCCATTCCAAAAATGACATCCAAACAAAATTTAATAGAAAAAGGTGAGGAGAAACACCTCAAGTGCTTTGCAAACAATATCAAGCTCAGGGCAATACTTGATCTTCTGGGCTGTCATTACAACCTCAATAACACCCAAGCAAACGCTACTACTTTGTTCAAAGACTGGAAGTGCTAAAGATCCACGCACATCAAACTCGTTAGCATGGTCAACTCGAGGGTACTCATCACTCCTGAAAAATCGAACATCAGGAGTCCACTCAGGAACCTTCTCTCTAAAAACTCGCCCAGGCAATCCAGGCACCAAACCCCTAGAATACCCCTCAGCTGGAAAATGATATTTGGCAGAGATTTCTCGATACTTAGCAAGATTTGGACTGCTGCTTTCAAGCGAGAAGGGAAGATCGCGAGTGCTTAGAATCCTCCCACCCTCTCTATTAACCGGCACCCATAATTGTAAAAGCATGTCTTTGTCTCTATTGAAATCTCTGATATACACAAGCGCCTTAATTAGTCTCTCCAACACAGAACATTCAGGGCTTGGATTTGCCATAGGTTCAATCCACCACCTCCTAACGACTTCTGAGCTTTCAGCTGAACGAATTTCAGAGAGGTTACAAGTCGCAGCAACATCTACTATGCCCTTGTCCTTGACCTTGCCAACCGATCGAATATTGATTTGTGTTTCTTGGTAATCGCCAATCAAAGGACTCTGCCTTTGTTCTAGACTCACATGCCCGTTAGTGTCCAAGGCAGGCCATGAAAATGACGGGTCAAGGAGGGGATTGGTCGCAGAAGGGCTTCGCAGCATAAAATCAGATCCATCTGCGACGGTTTCCAACCAGCATCCATCTGAGAAAAGTTCGTCCATGTAATCAAAATCTAGAGACGAATCCAGCAAGGCACAGGGTGACACACCATTGTCTCCCATAATATCATGTGTCACGGTTTCTTCCGCTCAATTACAGAAATTTCAGCTCCCAGACTGATACGATACGATTTGGAGTGTCACTACTGAAAAAAGTCAATAAAGCAAAGCTTGAGGCAATATCACTCTTCCATCTTCATAGGCCACCCTGTCCAAAGTCGTCAGTAAAGATATTAGATCGCAAAACCAGTCTAAGTAACCAGAAATTGCCAACATGCTTATTAGGTCATGCTTCCCAACCAAAAAAAAAAAAAGAATGAAGAAAGCGATAGAGGATGTTCTTAAAACCACAAAAACGAAAGATGTGAAGCTTAACTGGAAGGATTAGCATCAATATTTCTATACCATTGACGTAACAAACGGAAAATAGAACGAAAAGAGACTCCATGTTCACAAATGAACAACAAAATTGGAAGAATTAGCATCAATATTCCAGCACCATGTAAAGATCCATGAAAATAGGTTGCAGTAGCCACTCGCAACAGAGAGAGAGAGAGAGAGAGGGAGAGAGAGTTAAGAGGAATCTGTGACCCGGATTCTACCTTCTACGGAATCGTCCACTTCACCATGGCCTTCCACAAAAGCCGTCCGTTGGATTGATCAAATGCGAGAGAACTAAAAACAAAGAAGAAACACCTACCCTAGATGCTTAATCAGATTGAAACCGGAAATTAAAAACCTAATACACCAATATTAAAATCCATGACGGAGAGAAGCGAGCTTGTGTCAGCTACCACAAAATTTAATACAAGAAATGCCCGGTGACAGAGAACCAGGTTGTCACCATCAAGCATAGCAAAAAGGAAGTTCCAAGATTCCTATTCCTATTCAGATTTATTTATATTTATATATATATTTATAACATAATAATTTCTCCCTTAATTTTTTTTTAACTTATGACAAAAACTCGTTTTCAAAAATTTATTGAACAACAAATTTTCCAGAATTGAAAATTAATTAAAAAAAATTCAGACCATATTTACCAAGCTATTTCAAGAAAATGAATACAGGCAGGCAAGAAATTATGATGATTTCATAGCTTTTCACGCCTTTTCTTTTGATTTATTTACTTGTCGTTCTCTGTCTTCAACGTGAAGGAATCAAAAATTGCAGAACAAACAAAAAAGGAACTAAAAATGGAAATTAATAAAACAGGGAATGGGAGAGATGAATCTGCTTTGGTTGTGATTCATCCTTCATAGTTGACGTCTCTCAGGTCTCAGAGAGATGAGAACGAGATTCCGATCCTTATTTTTTATTATTAATTTTTATTGCGTCATATCGTTATTTTATTCTGTGCATATATATAATGCGATCGGGAATCTTCCCTTGCCGATATCGATATCTTCAATTTATTACTTTTTTTTTAGACAAGTGATATCTTCAATTTTCAAATGCCCCTTAATACGCGTGTCTGCGTGTGTAAATATGAAAAATAATTGTTGGACTTGGAAATTAAAAACTAACCTTTTTAATTCCATAAGATTAAATGATTCTATTATTAATAAAAGAAAAAATATTATTTAAATAAACATAGGGCCTGCGCACCATAGAATCTCAAAAAAAATATATTTTTGGACATGGATCTCAAATTCAACATACCTACTCAAATAAATATAATTGTTAATATATATAAGAGGATGTAAATTAAGGATTGGAGGAAATGTTACCACCTAGGATGAAGTTTTGTGGAAAGAGATGCATGCATGAAAGAGACTCTTAGCCTCTCTTATCCTAAATATAATATCTAAATTGAATTTTTTTGAATAGATTAAAGCAAATAAGTTATTTAATCACATGATATATAGTATATTATTATATTTGTATACTAGTTTATAAGTTGAACAAAATAGTTTGAAGAAAATTGATAAATATAAATATTTTAAAGTAATGTAATTAGTTTTCTTATGATTCTAAAAACAGTCAAATAAGACTTATATTTAGAACCAGATCAATAGTATAATTTATTGGATGTTAATACAAAAACTTATATATATAATTATGGTAGTATGTATGAAGAATTGGAAGACAATAAGGGGCTGGTTGGTATGAGAGGAGGGGAGGGGATGGAAAGGGAGACAAAATAAAGATTTTAGAAGTTGAATTTAAAGAAATTAAAGAAGTGTATTATGAAATTTTAATAAAGAAAATATATAACATAAAAAAATATAAAAAATTAATTTAAAACTTTTAACTCTACTTGTTTAATATTTTAAAATTTAAGTTATAAAAATTTTCCCTCCCCCTCCGAATCCTTGTTACAAAATAAGCTCGAATTGAAACAATTAAAGATTGAAATCCGCAAGTGTGGGAAAAGGCCGCTTGAAAGAAAATAAAATGTCCTAAGCATGAATAAGGAATTGGATAGGGGGGGAAAAAAGAATAAGTACTTCACATATATGACCACAAGGAGGCCGGGAAAATATTTCTGTACAGATAAAAGTTATACTAATATGGAATGATGATATCAATAAAAGTTAGACTAAACATTAATAGTATGTGTGTGTGTGTCTGAAAAAGACTCATAATTATCAACATTATTGTTTTGAGTCCCAACAAATGAAAAAAGAGCAAGTTTCAACACAAGTAATTGGTATGAAAAACAATGAAAACGAAAGGTGAAACCCACGAGTGTGGCCACGGTTGAAGAACGAATAACTTTTCTGGGTGGATAAAAGAATCTTAACGGCTGAAATATGTGCAGTCCACTTGAAAGCAAAACAATAAATAGGTAACAAACAGAAATTCAACTTTTATATGCAGCTAAAATTAGTCTCCAAACGGAAATGGGAAAAAGATATATAACATGAGAAAAATCCGATATTCCATAAAATAACGCTGAAAATACATGTGTAGGATAAGGTTTTAATTAAAATTCTAACGTATAGTATCAGTATATAGTGTACGTAAAAGCAAGTTACATCGCAAGTAAACTACAACGTAATTCTTATCTCAACAACTGTATATATGTGAATATATACAATGTTAATCAAAAGCTTTCTTTTTTTCTTTTTGTTTTTCTTTAATTTGTTGTTCTTTACTAACGTCTTCTTTATATACGTTTAAGCCATTTTAAACAATTTTTATCTTTTTTTTTTCAAATAGATACCACCCAACTCTTTCTCTTATTTCCTTGTTATAAATATTTATTATGTATAACTGTACGACGCATCTATACTGACGTCCTTTTGTACATGTTCTATGCATAACAGCTGTGTCAATTTCACAATTTTAATTTATTGTATATAATTAATTTCAAATATCTAAATTGTATCATTTCATTGAGGAATGATTTGATCTCCCACTTTAACATCCAATCCACTTCAGTAATTTGTCTCTTATCAAATTTGCGGTACATATATATTTTGTTTTCTTTCTACTCAAACAAAAACCTTTAAACTCTAAGATTATCTCCATAACTAACTCAAGTTTAAAGTTATTAATTTTCTCGTGACAGCTTGCTTATATAAGAACAATACCATCAATTGATGTTTAATTATCTTTGTCCAAAAAAAAATAATGTTTAATTATTATTTCCCACTTTCTCATTCTATGGTTTGATATCACAAAAGTTTGAACACGCAAGTGTGGCCACTTGGACGAAATAAATTCTTCCTGAGAGGATGGATGAACAAATTAAAGAGTTGAACTTGGTAGATATGATATATGGCCACCTGGATGCATGAATTAAAATGTTTATAAATAAATGAGAGGTTGGACTTTCGTATACAAATACACTCAAGACTACAATAGGAAACATTTCTGATATGAATTAAAATGAGCAAAATATATTCGTGAAATATAATATGATTAGCACTACTCTTCTAATCACACACACACACTCACTCACTCAAATAGTGTATGAGCAAATTTCAATGGAAGAGTGCATGATGACGATGGAGTTGAAACTAGCCAGTGTTATCCACTGGGAAGAAAGGAAAAACTTTTTAAAGTGGATAAAAAATATTAACTTTGCAAATCTGTCCTTTTGAAGGTGAAAAATTAAAAAAGAAAAGGAATTTCCTCCAAAAGAATAATGGATTAAAAGGCATTTTTTTCCTCAAAGTTTTTCCCTATAGGTGATTTTTGAAAATTTTTCGAAAGGCAATTTTGTCCCGAAATTTAAAAAACAAAGCAATTTTACTTTAACAATTAATTCAGTTAATTTTGACATTTAATTAACTAGATATATTAAGTTAACAATCCATATATCAACTATTATATGTTTTTTTGAAATTAAATGTAAGATTTCTGTTTAAATTTACACATTAAAAAACAACGTAGATGACATATGAACTGTCAATTTATAATAGAGTTAATAATCAGGACAAAATTATACATTTTTAAAACTTTTATGGCGATTATCGCCCTAAATGAAAACTTTCAAAATAAAGATGTCCCTAACCCAAAAATAAAAGAGGTTTTTAAGCAGTTAAGATCAGAGGATTAGATTGTTATGTTGGAATAGAAGTCTATGATAAAATAAGAAAATGTTCTTATATATGAGTTAATAAGAGAAGTCCATATGAGATGAAAATGTTTTTTTTATAACAAATGTTTTTTATCGGACTATTTATTCAATGAACTGTTATACAATATATGAATCGTTTTTATGTTTGGCTTGTGTGGATTCTTTTATGTTTGGTTCGTAATTATTATTTTTTTGAATCCTCATGTATAGTGTTTAGGTCTTATTTCTTATTGTTGTCATCTTAGTTAGCCTTGTATAACTCCATTCCTTTCTTTACTTCTTTTTTTTTTGGTTTGTCATAAGAAAGCTTAAACTTTTTAAATAAATAATACTTCCTCCAGTTGGTATATAACACAAATTTTTGGGCAGTATAGTCATGTTTACAAGTTACATTTTGAAAGAGACGATGCTTGAGATTTTAACAAACTTTTTCATTTTTGGCATCATTAACTAAATGTTACTCTATTTTATCATTCCATTCATTGTTTCTCTCACTCGTTCATTCTCTTGCCATGGATATGTTTTTTTTTTTAAAGATAAAACATAGCGTATACATATTTATTATCTTTAATTAATTATTTAATCTACATAATTTAATTATTTGTATGGTCTTCTCTTTCAATCATATTTATGAGTTACTTTCAACCTATTTTATCATGATCAAGAAAAAGCCTTAAATCTTATTAATAATGTTTTAAAATTAACTCAATCAGATCCTTAATATAAAACATACTTTAAGTAATTGATTTTAGAATTTTCATATTTTTTAATCTTTTTCTCAATTAACCTATATTGATGTTCCTTCGTCAATAAGTAAAGAGGCGAAGAAAAGAGTAAATTGAGGAAAGTGAGTAAGATATTTTTAAGAAAATAAATATTATATTAATTAACTTGTTAATTTAATAAAATTAATAGAATAATAGGCTGAGTAATTGAGTGGTAGCACCACCTCCAGTCCTCCACTTGGAGACGGTATCTGGGGGAATCTTGTCACGTCTGTAGTTTGATTAAAGCGGGAATCGTGTGGCCTGGGCCCACTGCATTCTGTACGTGGTGCTCTCCTTCCACATTCTTTGTTCTCTCTCTCTATCTCTCTGTGTTTCAGTTTAACGAATCCGAACACGGAACACGAACACGCTTCCTCATTGGATCCTTTCGCACTTTAACTAACTTCATTTCTATTTCTTCAATTATGGCCATGAACATGTACGGTTCATATTCCCTGCGCATGACATAAAAAACTCTATTTTCTATTCTTTCTTTTTTTTTACAGTTTTTCCAAAATATTTTGCCCAAACCCCAATCTTTTATTGTTCTTAAATATTAACACACAGAGTCCGAAGAATGAATGATAATTATTGTTATTAACATTAAAATATTATATTAATATTAATGTTATATGAATATATATTTTTCTCCGGCATTGACACCGTACCAAATGTAAGAGGTCTGATGTACGCATACACATTAGGCATGACAATGCGATCCGACTGTGACTCAAATGACAGCACTTGAAATTAAACCATTAGAGCGCATTCATTTCATTAAAGAAAGTCCTCACAAAAATGAATCTAATATCTTGTATTGGATTAAGAAATCATCACATTACAGTACTTTTATTTGTCCACTAATTTTGAATTTTGAGTAAACTAAGTGTGTCCTAGAAACTAAAACTAATATATGTTGGGTTGGGAGTGCAAGGTCGATGCCTTTTTAAGAAGTGTGTTTCACATAACTTGAAATTGCATTTTTACTGAGGGTTCAGACTTCTTGTCATTTTAATTAAGTGCATGAGCTTTGACTTAGGCCTACATGTAAGCTTTATTTTAGGGTTGAGTTTTTAAAAGGTTTGAAGTCTGTTTAAAAACTTACTTAAAATACTCATGCTTGCAAATTCATATATAACCCCTTCAAGGGGATCCTACATTATATTTTAAAAGCTTCAAATTCATTCTCATTTTAATATAAAGGCTTAGTAAGAATAAGAAAAGAGTAATTGTGACCAAACCAATATTCGAACCTTAGACCTCCCACATGCATTGTGATGTTATTGTCAGTTGAGCCGTTTTGACCATGTGTTATTTTTTCACTTAATAATATATAGAACATAATATTTAAAAAATGTAATATATATAATATTAATTATATTATTTATCAATATAAATATATATATAATATCAAATATATATTAATATATTTCTTTTTTAAAATACAATACTTAAAAAATTTATTTTCTTATTTAATTTAAATATTTATTATTAATATAAAATATATAAATATAATATATATATATATAATATTTTATTAAATATGAAGTTTATGATATTTCTTTTTTTTCGTTTTATATTATTATATATTTATTTTTATTTAATTATATTACTTTAATTATTATTCTGAAATACTACCTACAGAATCCATCGATATTTACCCATGGAACAAAGTCCATTGATAAGAAATTACCCAGAGATTTTTGTGGGTAATCCGTGGTAATTACCTAAAGAATTTTTTCCGTCGGTAATCCATAGGTAACTACGGACATAAATTTTGTCCATCGGCAAATTTATTTTCTGATGGAATTTGTAGACAGAATTTTTTTCAACGAAAATTTTTCGATGATGTTACCCATGACAATTCTGTCTGAAATCCATTGGTAATTACCGACAGAATTCGGTCCATAGGTAATTTCGTCAATAATCCGATGTTTTTTTATAATGTTATTTTGTTGATTAATGAGATATATTTTCTAAATTCGGTTAAGCGTAACAAAAAAACATATAAAATTAGAGTTTACCTCTTTTTTCTCATATAAATTGAGACAAACTCCTCTTCCTAAGATTATAATGTTTTTATGATGGACAATAGAAATTAGGGGAGAAAGATTGAGCTAGCTAGCGTTTTCATCCCAAACGATTGAAGAGAAGAAAAGTATGACCAAATTTACTAGGCAAAAGCAAGAGTTAAGTATAATGATAAAGTGATACGAAACTTATATGATATTATATATAGTATAAATAAATAAAATTAAATTGGCCCGGTTAGGCTTTATGCAGGCCCAATCAAATACTTGACCTATTTCTATCTCTATAGATGTACAATCTAATAATTTATAATATTTGAAATGACGTATTTACATTGTTTTATTTTTTTCCAAAAACATCAGTTAAGTCATAAAAGCCCGAGATAACAAAAAAGCTAATATATGAGAAACTCTTCAGTCCCCGCTACATACGTCATCGCTGAACAAACAAGGAGCTTAATTTCCTGAATTGTAATTGCGACAATGACTCAATTAATATGGCCTACCTCACACTACGACACAATTAATTGGTTGACATTGTGAAATTAGGTGGGGAAGAATGATGGAGGAAGAATAATGAGTAAAATTGTTTATAATTATCTGGCAAAAAAAAAATTGTTTATAATTAATTATAATTTTTTAATACTTACTCTTGTATTTATTATTTTATAAACGCGTAATAACATTATGTAAATTAATAGAGTTAGCTAAAATTAATTATTTTTCGTAAAACATTAAAATATCCTAATAAAAACCGTTAGTTAGAGTAGTTCAGTTAATTAGTTAGAAATTAAATAATTAGTTAGAGATATCACTGAAAAAAAATTAATGATTTAGACAACAACATATTATTCGTCAAGTCCAATATATAAGCCAGAGAAAATACTTTTTTTTTTATTTACAGGTCACCTCTTTGAACTTTTTATGCATAAGTACAATTTTAACACTGATTATTATCTAAATTTTAAAATACTGTATGGAGTATTAAATAGAGGTAAAATTGTAAAGTTATTAAATTTTAATACTGTGCTATTAAATAGAAGAAATTAAACTTACAAATAACACTTTTATATTACTGCCTCAAGTCCTAAGTATAATGTGACTAAATTCAATTTTTGGAGAAATTAATAAAGAGAATTAAATTATTTTAAAGTATTAATATTTTTATCTTTTCTCCAAATTAATTTATCTGACTTATAAGCATATTTATAATTAAATGATATATATGACATATAATATAATTAAGTAACTTATTTATCTTATTTAATCTTTTAAAAAATCAATTAAATCTTATATTTAGTACTAGAGTAAATATAAAACATGCTTATGGTTTTTACAGATTTATACTACTATATACAGTCTAAATAAGTGATGGAATTAATTTTTTTAAGAGATTAAGGAACCTAATTGAACTAATTTAAAGTATTTATATCTAAAATTTTTCTCCAGAATAATTAGTTTGAATTATAAACTAATACTTCCTCCGGGCCTAAATATAATATTGAGTTGATTTTTTTGGAGAGATAAAAGAAGATAAATAAGTTACTTAATGATATTATATGTTATGTGCTATTATAAATTAGATAAAATAAATTTACATACGTTTTATAAATTAGATAAAATAATTTGAGAAAAATAATAAATTTAAATATTTTTAAGTAATTTAATTAATTTTTTAAAAGAATTAATTAAATTTTATATTTAAAATAGAAAGAGATGGTAATCAATCAATGAGATTGAGGACGGAGAAGGTACCGTAATGGAAAGGGGTTTGTACTTTACTTTTCGTCTCTCTCTCCCTCCGTGTGATTGTGAGCAGTGAGCACAGTGTGGTGAGATTAGGCGAGCAACAGTGCCGGAAAGTGAGAGGTTGACGCCGACGTGGATGTGGATTTGGCTTTTCAAACCGAAAAGGCACAAAGCTTGTGGCCAACGTGTGGCCAACACCGCTAATGCCATCTCTCCCCAGCTTTCTTCCCTCGTTTTCTCTTTTATATTTTTGCCTTATCAAAGTTTTTCATTATCAAACCTTCTTGTAGCCTACTGATAATGATATTTTTTAGATGGGAGAAGGTTACGGGCTCGATCCCATCGTTATAACTTCAGGCCGTTAGTGTCTGCCCGAGCCATGAACTCCATTTTAAAATAAAAAGTTTCTCATTGGCTTGCTGCTGAGTGGTCGTCAACTCCCCCAATTTATATTTCTCTCTAATATAAATCACTTTAATTAATTATTTATGTAAAATTGATAAATAAATTTTAACTATTCTAAGGTATTCACCGTTAACAGTAGTCACTAAACCCTTAACACTATATACTTCCTAAATAGATTTTAATGATGGTCATCAAACCCTCTACTAATACACAGTCTTTTAATGGTTTAGATTTAAATTATTAATTAAAATTTATTTTTTTTAAAAAAAATGACCGTTAATAGATTGTTTCTACTTAAAAAGTTATGTATAAAATCTTTAAAAAATAATATATGATATTATCAAATAACTTATTATTTAAAAAAATTCATTAAAAACCATTTTAAACCAGTTATTATGTAAAATTCATTATGTCTATTTTAAGTTGAGAATTCATTAAACTATTTAAAAAAAAAAAAAGCAGAAAAGGCCACTAAAAAAAAAAAAGAGTTAACAAATTCAATCTCGTTTCTAACATCGTCCTCTTAGCGCCTGCCGCCTACTGCTTTAAATTAAACTATTTTTTATTTTACTGATAATGACCAGGTTACCAAGACTGGGTTGCTTGGGGTGTACCGCCTCTTTGAGTGGGCCCCCTGTCTGCCTATCAGAATCTGAATCTTTGATTATTTTTGATTCTAAGAACCCTATTTCTATTTGACATTGCCAGATGCACCCCAACCAAATTCAACACCTTCCTTCGTCCTTCTTTTATTATTCGCATTATCCAACCTACAGCTATACACGTTATATTATGTGATCAAAAGATAAGTATAACTACAAAAAAAAAAGTATAAATTTAAGAGATATGGTGTATTAACATGGATATTATATATATACGGATCAAAATAAATCTCTCGGTTATCTTTAGGATTAAAGGAAGTACTTCTCATTCTAATTTATTTGCTACTCTATAATTTAAGATTTTGTTTTGTCCTTAAATACAAGTTTTGTTTGAAATTTTAAGGTATAATAATAATTGTTATTATTTGCCAGTATTATTATTTGTTTTTAATAGTATGCCTATATAATTAAAAAATATAGTATATACCTATTAAATGAGAGATAATATAGTGGATTATTTTTGTTGCACAGAAAACTAAGAAGAAAATTTAATCTTATGTTGTAGAGTACATCATTTTTTCGCCAGAACATTATACATAAATTTTACTTTCTCTTTGGTCTATGGGAAAAACAAATACATGAAACCTCCCTAAATTTTCAACTAGTTACGTATAAAATCTTTAATTTTTAAAATTTTAAATTTAAGATTTTCATATTATAACTATAAATCCAATATAATTAAAATTATATATATAGATATATATTATATGTAAAAAGCATATATAGATATATATTATATGTAAAAAGCATAGTAAGCAAAGATTAATACCACCGCCACCTCCACTTTGGGCATGTTGCAGAATCTCTGTCACTTAAGCAAATTAAATTACGGTATTTTACCATTCGGCCGAATCTTGGGGGAAAATGGGTATGGTGCAGTTTTCTTTAGGGCATCTTAGGATTATATTTTAAAAGAAGTAAAAGTTACAAATTCTTCTTTCTTTCAAGATTTGTTTCGATTTTCATATCGAATAAAAACATAGTTAAATGCAAATAAATATGGTATTTAAACATGTTTTCAATTTGAATTATTTGCCATTTTGTTTGGTTGGAGTGAGTTTTTTTTTTTGAAAAAAACATAAATATTATTAATTATCCAATCATATTTGAGTCTTACTATTATTGAACGAATAATGGGCTGTTATAAAATCAGATCTTTTGCTGGCCAAAAACCCAAAAAGAAAAATCAAATCTTTTTAAGTATATCAGATGATTCCGAAAGCTGTCTGAAATAGTTTAATTAATACCCAACAACATGCGATGAATAATTTTAAAGAAGACATTTAATATTGCCAATCTAATGATGTCATCACACCCTCCTAATTAAATTACATCCCAATCTGATGAACTGATTGCTTCTCCGATCCTTTATTGATGGAGCCACATGCTGAATCACTCCACTATTTTAAATCTAACGTACATGTCCTCAGAGTCAACTTTAATGGCACGCCTACTTAAAATAACATATTCTTTTTGGGATAGATATTTTCTTATCTTTTTTTTTAATTTTTAAAGTAATACAAAAATCTCCAGAAATTATACTGTATTTGAGTCAGGAATAGGATGATTCATTTTTCAATTTTTATAATATAAAATATGATAAGTGTATATTTTTTTGGTCATATAATTTTAAATAAGATTTCATTGTTATCTCTTAATTCGAACACTATTGGTTTCATTATTAAAACAATATACCAAAATTAAAATTTTAAATGCTGACAAAATATTTTCAACAGCTTATACATTAAGTTTCATTTAATTATTAAAAATAATGAGGATTAGCATAAAATATGGTCACAGTAGATACAAATTGTGTTAGTGTTGGGTACTTGAAATATATACTATAAAATTAAAAGGATTAAATTGAAATATTATATAAAGTTAGTGGAAAAAATAATGTGTTCTTTTGACTTTATAAATATACCACATTACTACTTGTTGAGCTTCTAAATCTCAAATAGACTTATTTAGTTATAAATATAATACCTTAGTTTACTTTAATTTATCTCTAAATTTATAATTTTCTCTCATAGTAAATTTGTTGATTGTACATATTGAAAAGGGTATACTAGGCAAACTAACATATAGTTATTATAAATAACTAATTAAACTAATTTTAATATTTACTAAGTAGTTATCTAATTCTTTTGTTAAAGTCTTAAAGAGACTAGGTGTGCAACTAAATGGGTTAGCACAGTGGTTCCTCACTTCATCCCTTAACTAATAAGGGGCTTGAGTTTGAGATTTGGGAATGCAGCTTGCCCTTTAGCCAGCACTTTACCCTTAAGTGGAGGATCCGGATACCGGGTGAAAATTTTTAAAAAGTAAAAAAAAAAAAAAAAAGCCAAAACATCTGTCCTATAGCCATAAATAAACAACAATGGAGTGCTTATAAGATAAATTGTTTTTTTGTTTTTTAAATAAGTGCAGTGAAACCACCAGTGACCTAAACATGCTATTTAACAGTGTGTTTGGTTAACAGTTTTGAGCTAATATTGGACGTTTTGACCCTCAATA
>JBAGKO010000002.1:2253274-2266208 GCA_037177275.1 Acacia concinna | reverse complement strand
TCTTATCAAATGTGCAATTCACATACGCCAGCATTAATGTATTTTCTTTCATTATTAGCCATGTCTTTCAACTCTATGAGCACTATTATTATGTTGCCTCACATATATGTGCAGTTTTTCTTAGTTCCTAAATGGTTCATTAATATTGAATGTCAAGATTTTGGTATTGGTAATTTATTGTATTCTCTCTCAATTCCTATGTTGTTATTTCTTCTACACTCTGACAACTACCTATAATGTGTTTAAGTTGCATATATCAATCATGACAAGATACATGATATGATATATATTGGAATAAAATTAGTTTTTATGCGACATTTGTGAAAGAAAAATCATATATTGATGTAAGAGTTTATATAAAAGAATGAGAATTTATTTAATTTCATGAGAAAATTTATCATGAATAGGTTATATTGATTTTGATTTGCTAGACAAAACTACTTTTGTTATGTGCATTAACTATATATAATGTAAGTCAAATTTATAGATGATCAACTAGTAGAGAAAATTTAAAAGAATACTATGAATATCATAGTTATTCATTATTTTGTATTATAATGCATTTGTCTTTACATTCCTCTCAAATTAATTTTAGTCACTAAACATTATAGATTATTATCATAAGATCTTTATGCATTTTGATCTCTTCATATTTTTTATGTGGTAGAAGGTTCCAAACATTTTACACTTTGAATATGTATCAAAAGAGGCTAATTGAAGTATATTATTATTAATAAGAAATTATATATATAATTGCGATACTATTTGTTAGTTCTTGAAGAACTTAACATCACAAAATTGATATAGTTCCTAAAGAACTAAGAAATGATATATATAATTGAAATAATATTTGTTATTTCTTGAAGAACTTAATGTCACAATTTTGATATAGTTCCTAAAGAACTAATATAGTTTGTTGGGTGAAAGAAGAATTGATAAGAAAAATTTATGACCTACTTATATACTTCTTCACAAAGCCTACTGATCTCCTAAAAATGGATGTCATTATACTAAAATTTTGAATTAATCATAGTGTTAAAAACTGGACCGGCCAGTTCGGACCGAAAACCGGTGAACTGGTCTAGTAACTGGTTTGGTTTGGTAAATTTGGCAGAACTGACCCGGACCAGGTGACCCACCGGTCACGGTAACTGAATCAGTTCTGCCCTTTTTTCATTAAAAAAAATTTCATCCCCTTTAGAATTTCATACTAATAAACTTAAAATTTTGACTTTCTCACTGGTTTAGCCCGGCCTGGATTAGTTATCCGATCTGACCCACTAACCTTTAATCCAGTGACTCAACTGGTTTAGTGACCGGTCCGATTTTTAATACCTTATATAATATATAGGCCTCTCAAAGGGAATAGAGAAAGATTGAAGAGTACACCTAACAAAGTTGTTAAATAAAACATGTTGTTGCAAATGGGCATTGTATTTAATTATGATAAACTATAAAAAATATTAGGCATGTTTGAATCTAAATTTTTATACACACAAAATATATTATTTTTATAATTTTGTTACAAAAAAATAACTAAATCTTAGACCCTTCTCAAATCTAATTAAACCCATCGAAACTTCGACATTTTGAACGCTTTTTCTGGCCGTTTGACCAAAAGACACACTTAATATTCTGGAAGTCGGCTCTTATAAACATATTGTAGAAGTCATCTAACCCTCATCACTGGAGCAATATACTCGTAATATATTATCGGCAGCTATTTATAATTCTTGGACAAAATAATTAACATAATTAATCCAAGTTTCCAAACTGGGGAACCTCCTGCCTCGAAGAATCACAACATTAAGCTGACTTTTTATCCATTTGTGTAAGCCACCCAAAGCAGTCAAACTTAACCTGGTCGGCTGATCCAGTTGGCTATTCATAGAGTGTATATATATATAAAACCTAACAGTTTCGTATGCAGTATTACGTAACCTTCCATTGGAGATTGATATGCCGTCAAGAAACCCATTTTGAATTTCAGACCCTTCACCTTATTTTTCTTTACGTGACTTAAACCATTTAAACTTCTTATATATATATATATAACTTCTTCATTAATTTTCAACCTCTTTGCCTCACTTTGTGAAAAAAAACGCCTTGTTGGTAGCCTTTTCAAATTTCTCTTCCTAGCTATATAGGAGTGGATATATATGTCGTAAAAAGAAAAGGGAATAAAGAAAAAGTCTTTTGCTCTTGTACTTATGCTTCGACAGAATAAAAGAACAGATTTATATCTATGTACGTTATTTATATGTACTTCTTGAGTTTATGAAGTGAATGTAGTTAAAATTTCATCACATGCATGCATTTTATTACCACAGGAAAGTATTCGAAGGACGATAATGTTTACAATATATATACACACAGTGTTAAATCATTTCGAGCAGCAGAGAAAAGTGATTCAACGAATGGGGTTGAGATTTTGTGCGACTGAATCAAACCTTTTGTGGGGGTACGTGTTGAGGTTTGATTTGCCAAATTGGTCAATGTTGAAAAATAATTGTGTCTGGGTTCAAAGTTTGGTATTGTGAAGCAAAAATAAAGAGTCAAAAGTAGATATTATATGCATCACGCGTGAACTTAGTTGTTTTATGCGCATTAGTCCGGCAATAAGAACTGTTGATTGAAAAGATGGATCCATACACGAAATCAATTATTGCGACAACTAATTTTTGTCTCTTCACTCCCAGCTGGGACATGGTTTATCATGTGTTGCGCGCACACAAACTACACTCCATCTTGTCCTGAATATGGAAGATGGGCAAAGTGTATACTTCTGGTTTTAAATATAATACTTAAATTTATTTTATCTCTCATTAGAAATATCTTTGTTGATATATATTAAGGGAGGCACTGTTTGATATAAGGAATTTAGAAATAAGAGGACATCACAAAGATGTTTTGCTTCTTTTTTTTTTAATCCAAAACAACTTGTATTTTTTTTTTCAAAGCACGTGGCAAAAAAACTCATTTTAAACAATTTTTTATGTATTTTTTGTTTTTGTAGAACCATTAATTATTCTAAAAACATGAAATTAAACGTACCCTGATTAAATATATTTACTATAAATATAAATTTGAAAAGACACTTTTTTTATATGTCACGCGTGATCTAGTGGGGTATTTATCTGAACAACCTTATAAGTTACATTCATGGCCGGAGGAGATCAGAATCACTATTCAATATTTAAATTTTCCACATATACATGCACTTTAATTTCCACATATTCAATTATCAAACTAGTAGACTTTTCCCTTAAAAGCTACTCTCACTATATTTCAAGGACATAAGTTTCTTCCTAACATAGTAAAGTTGAGATCACTCGTAATTGACTTTAATCTCTTAATTCTTGTGGACTCTTCTTGTATTCATGTATCTTCGTCCTTTACCTTGTTCTTATAGTGGCATTTCATGGCTGGGTTTGGCGGTCCTCGAGTGAAATCGTACTAATTTATTCAAGTATACACAAATTAATTTTAAATTTGTATATTTATCTTATCTGAACAAGATAAAACTGGAAAGAAGTTTAACCCAAATGAATAAGTGTAAAATTTATTTGATTCAATTCATTTATAAATTTAAAGAAAAATGAATCCATGACTTCTCATTAATCAGTAACGATTCCAAACTTAATTACCCGATAGTTTATTTGTCTAGGGCGTCTACCAACATTTATATCTTAGTAATTGTTTGCAAGGAAATACACACATCTTCTTCAAATGTTATAGTGCGTACTCTAATTTTATAATCCAGAGAGCTAGCTGGGGTAGATATACATTTTGAACTTTAATTTTGCCCTGCAACTGGGGAGCTATAGGTAATATCCTATATATCAATAAAACGAATTGAACTTACGCAAAACACAAGCACATGGAAGACTCAAAGTGTATACTAAAATTAATTTAGTGTACCATTAAAAATAAAGTTTGTCTCTACAGTATGAGGTATTGATAATTGGATCATTTTGTTCACGGTTTAAACGCTAATATCTCTTCTTCTTCTTCTTCTTAACCCTGTGTGGATTTGGCTTTGGCTTTCCCAAATTATATCTCATCACAAAACATTACAAATTGTTTATCATCAATCATAGAATAAAATTTGTCCCTTCTTAATCAGAAACTTTCCATTTTAGGGTGCATAATAAAAACATTTAATTTGCGCGAGTATATGGACAAGACGTGAACTTTGTTGTTCATATCTTTATACCCCCAGCCACGAATATTATTGGGGGTGAATTAATCAACAGATAAGACAACATTATAGGTTTACTTGTCTCTCCTGATTTTGACTTTCGTAGTCTTTTCATCCTTCTGCGAACTTTCGTTTATGGAACGCTTAGATTATATGTTAAATAAACTTATATATTTATATATAATAAAAAGCTCGTAATTAAAGTTGGTTTAGTTGATAAAAATCAGGATCATAATTAATATTACAATAACATGGTGTGGGGTTCGCATTGTTGCCCTTTTCTTTTATGATAATTCAAAATGCTGCTATTAATATGAATACTTAATTGATAGGTAATGATTAAGCATTATTACTATGATATTTTTTAAAATTTGGATTCAACTTGCCTAATTTTTTAATTAATAAAAGTAAAGATATTTAAACTTTAAGCGTCCAGCTTACTTTATCAAAAATTATTTTGAATATATAACTTTAATAGGAAAAAAATATGTTAAGCTTCTTATATATCCATGGGTTAAGGTCCATTTTTGAGTTTTTTTTTTTTTGGCAATGCCGACTTAAAAGTTTCCATATCATAGTAATTTTGTCTTAACTATTATCTAAATTAAATTTAATTGTTAGTTGACTAAATATATTAAGTTGATTTATAGTCTCCTTGATAGTCAAATCATTTTTATTTTGGGTTTAAGCGCAAAGTCGCCATGAAAGTTTATAAATTTTAGCAACTTTACTTTAACTGTTATCCAAGTTAAGTTTACATGTTAGTTGACTAAATAGACTTATTTAACAACTTTTAGAACAAAAATTGACCTTAACTCTATAATCATTACGTCAAGTTCTCCCATCATACATAGTTATATGTTCTATTTCTAAAATATCATTATTTAACTATAAACCCACATAAAAAAAATGACACGTGATCATGTATAATTGAAAAAATTGACATAGTGAATATAAAAAACTTCATCTAAGATTTTTTGTGTGTTACTCATCCATATAATGCACGTGGTTGCTAGGATATATTTTTGTCTAAGCTTTCTTTGAGAGTTTTTTATTACAAAAGTTATGTATGATTCAACCAAAAAGCAATACAGATATAAAAATATACATGCATTTTAATTTTTCTTTCTTTTATTTTCATAAACGAATTTTTATACGAAAATTTTCTTTAAAATATTAAACACAGATGTTGACATAGGATAACTTCTCTCCTTGAATCAACTGGGGATGATTTTTTGATTATCATCCAAATGACACTAAGTACTTTATCCTTACTTTCCTTAATCAAGATTTTACGTGTGAAGTCGTGAGTTCAAACACTTTGTAAAATGTCTAATGGATGTGCAAGTTATTGATAAATTATATACCGCTTTTATTTTTTATTATCATATTTTTTACTGTGATGCAATAAGTATATATGAATTTAAATAATAAGAAATGAAAGTCGTTTAATTTTTGCAAGATTTTCAAATTTATTAAATCGAATCTTGGTATCACTACCTCATGGATCAAGTAATAAAAAGTATTAATCTATGATGAATTTATTGTTTCAAAAACTTATTTACTTTTTTGCGTCACTAACTACTAACTATGCGCGACTAGTGTATATGGGATTTAATAAATGAATCATATTATTCATGATTTATGGATACCACAGGGCTTGTTAATTTTTAATTATATCATATATGTATACACAAATCGCTGATCGGTTGATAGGGAAAAGAAGGACGAGAAGTAATATGAAGAGAGAAAATGGAGAAATGAAAAAACTGAGGACAAGCGATTTTTTATCCCCAAAATCTCCCCCTTTTTAGGAAAAAGTTTAAATTTAAAAAACAAAGAGTTGTATATATTTTTTCTCTCCTTCTCACTTCAATTTCTCTCTTTATCCAACTAAGGAAAATGCACTTTACCAAGCCCAAGAAAAGGCTCAACCTAAATGAATATTTCATGCAGTTGTAAATATAAACTAATTGACTTTTTTTTAGAAAGTTTAAAAAAGATAAATAAGTTACTTAATTATATAATATATAGTACATAATTATATTATATATTAATTTATAAATTAGACAAAATGGTTTGAAAAAAAAACAATCAATTTAGATTCTTTAAGTAATTTAATTTACTTTCTTAAGATTCTAAAAAAAAAAGTTAACTAGATCTTATATTTAGAATCAGATGTGGTATAATATTTTAAGGTTAAAGTATACATAGGTCACTCCTTTGAATTTTGACCAATGTGAACTGTGTGAACACAACCTCTTTAACCTTTCAATTTTACAATGAAATCCCTAAATTCTTATATGGGTTAAGGGGCATTTTTGCATTAGAAGTTTTCACCATGGAGCAATTTTACCCCAAAAGTTTTTTGAAGAAAAATTTGGTCCTAGAAGTTTCAAAACAAGATTTTGCCCTTGCCATTATATCAATTAATTTAGACTGTTAATTGATCAAATATGATGAGTTAACAATCCACGTGTCATCTGATTATTTTTTTTGTTAAGACTCAAATTTACTTCAAAAGTTTTAAATCTAACTTTAAAAAATAAAAATAGTTGACATGCATCATGGACTTTCAGAGGAAAATTTTCACCTTAACAAAAAAAAATAATAATTAAGATGACACGTGAACTGTCAACTCAACATATTTGGTTAACTAATGGACAAAATTAATCGAGATAACGGCAAGGGCAAAATTTCTCCCATTGTGAAACTTATGAGACAAAATTGCCCTTCAATGAAAACTTTTAGGATAAAAATGCCCCTTAACCCTTCTTATATTTATGCAGAATTTAATGTTTATAAAGTTTCTACGTATCAATCAAAGTTTGAGATAGAGGGTTATATGTATATACAAAAAGTTTAAGAAGATGTATAATTTGTAGCTAGCTGGGCCATCCGCGTAGATTTACCAGCTCATAAAATTCTTATTTTAAATGTTAAGAGATCTTATTTATACACGATTTAAAATTTAGGGCATTTTTGTATATATAATTTAGTGGTAATTAATTATTAACAAACTTAACAAAGCTCTTATCTACTGTAAAAAAGTTTGAAAAAAAAAGTAAGTGTATTTATTTCTTTCATAACTTATGAAAACAACCCTTTAATTATAGGGTTAAATGTCAAATTTGCTCCGAAAGTATTATCTAAGGGGCAATTTTTTCTCATAAGTTTGCAAAATGGGGTAATTTTGTCCCTACTGTTAGTTAACCGTCAATTGACCATTCGTTGATTAAATATGTTGAGCTGACAGTTCACAGGTTATCTATTATATTTTTACTAAAGTGAAGATTTGTACCAGAACATTTAAATATAACTTTTAAAAAAGAAGAATTAGACGACAGATGGACTTCTGAGACAAATTTCCACCTTAACAAAAATAAACTAGATGATAAGCGGACTACTGTTCAACATATTTTGTCAACTAACGGTTAAAATTAATGGATTTAAAACTTTCAAGACAAATCTTCACTATAGCAAAAATATGGTTGATGACCTGTAGCCTATCAACTCAATATATATTTTGTCAACTAAAGGTAAGGGCAAAATTAGCCCATTTTGCAAACTTTTAGGGTAAAATTGTTTCTCAGACAATACTCCCAAGGTAAATTTGGCACTTAACCCTTTATTATATATCAATATATATATTGATATGGATATGCCTAAGGGAGAAAGACAAATAAATACCTTATAAACATGAGAAATCCAGAGAAGCGACTTGAATTTCGGAAAGGACAAATGAGGGGCGATGACAAAAACTCAATAGAGAATGATTAAAATTGAGCAAATAATGACTAAAACTAAAAAGAGAATAACTAAAACTCAACAGAGAATGACTAAAATATGACTAAATTTTTACCCATCATTTGTCTTTTCCAAAATTCGAGTCACTTCTCTTAATTTCTCATGTTTTTACGGTATTTATTTGTCTTTCTCCCTATGCCTAATATGAAAACGGACTGGGGTGTGTGTGTAAAAGGGAAAAGTAAAACACAACATTATAATGATTCGTCACTTTCAATTCGTTAATATCCTTTGAATCTTATCATCATGCCTAATTCGGATCAGATATAGGACTATATATATATATATATATCTCTCTCTCTAAGCTGTCAAGTTCTTAAAAATAAGGACCGAAGGACATCATAACGTTGAAAAGAAGGAAAAAAAAAGGATTTTAACATAGATGTCCACGTTAGGTGCATGTTTCTTTAAGCAATTATAAGGAATCTAACATCACATTTTATTTCTAAATTTTCAATAATTAAAATATTTTCAACATTTTATTTAAAGAGAATAATATATAAATACCATTTAAATTTCAAAATCTTAAGAATGGAATTAACTAAACTTATATAGCAACTAATAACTTAATTTTATATAAAATTATTTATTTTAGATTTTAAAATTGAAAATGTATTTTTTTTGCCATCCTCCCTTTTATTTATATGTTACCTTTAAGTTAGCAAAAAAATTAAAGGGTTAAGGTGCTTAAATAACCTTCAACAATTTTTTATATCAAAAGTAACCTTCAACTTTTGAAAAGGGAGCACGCCATTAATAGACCGTTAAGGGCCGTTAACTTCCGTTATTCTAATATTTTAAGTTGCAAAAATAGCCATTAACTTATACCAAGAGTGTAAAAAGTAACCGTAATTTTTTTCATTCACAACTAATTGAAACTTAACTATTTGAAAATTAATTCAGAGTTTTTATATTGCTTTTTCAAGTTAAAATCCAAGAGGATTTTAATTATGAGATGACTAGCAGTGACATGAATTATCTTAATCCTACCATATGTATTTGTGATCTTCCACCTTGTATAGCCCATCGAGCATAAGCCCCTGTTGGTGGCCCATCCCTACTGCCTAGGCAAGGGCAGTTAGGTAGCATGTCCCCTTAAATGTGCCAACTAAACTACCTAAACCCGACAGTTTGGCAGCATCTACTTAAACCCGGTCTGGCAAAAAATTATGAAAATATTCAAAAATTCAAAATAAATTCCTCGGACCTCAAAACATCATTCTGATTGAGCTATGCTATTATGGACGCCCTCTACTATTTTCTAGGATTTTATGAGAATTTTTTATGCTCTCAACTTGTTCGCATTTTGACATGAAACTTTGCAGAATTTTGTCTTTTTGTGAAAAAATTACGGTTACTTTTTTACATTTTTTGTATAAGTTAATGGCTATTTTTACACCTTAAAATGTTATAATAACGGAAGTTAACGGCCCTTAACGGTCCATTAACTACCTGCTCCCTTTTTAAAAATTAAAGGTTACTTTTAATACTAAAAATTGTTGAACGCACTTTTGGAAAATGTTGAAGATTATTGAAGCACCTTAACCTAAAAATTAAATATAAAAATTTGGATAATTTATGAGTAAATCATAGAGTATATGCAAACATTCTTTCTTTCTTTCTTTTTTGAAGTATATATGTACTATAATTTCAGTTGTTAGTCTGAAAAGCATGATTTTAATTTAAAATTAGAATAAATTATATTTTTGCTCCAAAATAATATATTTATTTCAAGAATGAACAATAAAATATTTTATTTCAATAAAAATTTTATTTATTCACGTATGATTAACTCATAACTGGGGATATATTATTGCTCCATTGATGGAACATCTTAATTAATTATTTATCTCCAAATGTGAATATAAAAACTAACTAACTAATTTGTAAAGATTAAATAAATTAACTGAAATTTCAAAAAAAAAAGAAGAAGAAGAAAATAGTTATTTATAAATAATGTGTTAATTTTCTTAAAGCACCCTTATATTAGTTATTTGCATGAAAAACTTTCCCTAATAAAAACTCTGTTAATATGTATAATAAATTAGAGTGATTGTGAGAAAATAATTATAAATTTGGGAAACAAAGAAAAGTCAAAGAAAACTTTTCTACTAGTTTTATATTTAGGATCACGGGAAGAGTAACAAATCATACATTTCTAAAATATATATAGTCTTTATCAGTTGCAAATATTCAGAACATGATTTTTTTTTTTGAAAATATATAAATTAAAGCACATTGAATAGTAGTTTTCCAACCGGCCTATTGACAAAGACTTCCATATATAATAACTACTATGATTATCATCATCAAAAAAAAAATAACTACTATGATTATATATTTAAATTTGGTAATTATTTCTTTAGTTAAGATTCCATTACATGATTTGTAACCAAATCTTCAAAAATTATTAGTCTTAAAAAGAAAGGTGATTCCAGACTGTCAATTCTTAGGATAAATTGATGTAGCACCTATAATTAAAAAGAAAATACTTAGGTCAAGTTTCTTATATCGATTTCGTTAAGTTCTTCAATCACATGTGATCAAATATTTTATTTTTAAATTATAATCATTTAATTATAAATTTAAATACAATGAATAAGACACATGATTTTGTGTGATTGTAGAACCTGACGAAATAAATATAAAGAATTTAATGTAAGTATGATTCTAATTAAAATCCTCACTACTTTAATTTAGCCATTGATGTTTAATTATGTTCATTCTTATGAATTGAATAAAGGGTATACAAATTACTATACACGTAACACGATTTCCTTGACACCCAAAAGGATTGAGGACACAGCCATATATAAAAACAAACAAACAAAACAAAGGACGACACATTCAATTGTAAGGATAAAATATTTATAAGTCTCATACATAGACAAAGTGTAATATATTATGTCTCTTTCATATAAATTATATAAAAAATTATAATGGAATACATCTCACGGCATATCAAGCAATGACTTAGGAGTGTTCACATATGACCAAACCACAATGAATCAAAACATATAATCAATTACAAACATAACATATAGAAATACAGAAGATAAGAATTACATTAAAGATGTCATTTTCATTTATATGTTATTACATTAATGAAAAAAGCGTGAGCCTTTTTTTTTTTTTTATTACGCAGAAGTTAACATTATTTATTATAGGTCAATGAGCTACTTGGATTTTGGACCCACACACATATATCCGCTTCCTACGCATCATCCATTATAATTCTTGTATCATTGAGGATAATTAATTACGAGATAATTAATCTTGCTTACAAAATCAACTTGAGCTTAGCTAATTGTTATGATAATGTTCAAATATCTGTCTGTGCAAAAACATATAATATTCAAGCTCAAATTAACACCAAACCCTTAATGGAATCAAAGTGTTGTTAGAAATGTTTATATATTTTATTTCTGGTGTATTAAAAAAGGTTTATATAATTAAGGAACTGATAAAAAAGGAAAAAAGCAAAAGTCAACAAAAATTAGTTTAATTGGTAAGGAAGTTGGGTCATAACCATAAAATTATGAATTCAAATTTTATTGATATAAATACTTTATTGGTAAGTGTTATGGAAGTCACCCTATAAGAATTTTTAATTTTGAAACCAAAAAGCATGACCTGACCCAACTCTAATGAGTTCCCCGTATCCAACTCAATTAAACTGTTTATTATAAAGAAAATGGGAAAAGATAGAGAAGCATATCAGCCTAAAATCTAGACGTACAAAGACAAATCGTTTAAGAGTAGAATTCAAAGACGTAAAGGATTCGATGAAGAACATATCAATAATTAAAGGCGTGTTAGCCATGGCCAACAACATAATTTAAGAGCCTTAAAAGTCAGGACCCTAATCTACTAGTGAAGTTGACGAAGGGACAGAATATATACTAGAAATCAAAGGCATTATATCATAGTTGCTTGATCATGTGGTTACAGGCAGGTGGTAGTAGTTAAATAATGATGCAGCAATGACTAAGAGTAGATATTCTGCAGAATGAATTTGAATTCTGTAAAAGTATTCAAAAGATATGTGCAGAGATCAATAAAAAGGAAATATATAAAGGAGCTTTCATTGCAGTGTTGAAATGGAATTTATGGCAGGATTAACAAGATTGATGGTCTTATGGGTAAGGTCCTTTGAACCCTAGAAGATCTCTAAAGGCCTACCTTTGAAATTTGGGCACAACCCTTTGATGTAATAACGTCAAAAATCACGTGGCTGACTGATGATGTTGTAGGGGAACAGCTATATATATTGAACTATATTTATTTGTAGAGTCATGCATGTGTCACACACCTGAATTTGTAGGGCCTGGGTATGTGTTTTTTTCCTAGGTTATTTATTTACTTGTATGTCTGTGTCTGTCTGTTCGATCCCATTCCATGTCTTCCGGAAATAACGGCCCAGTTCTGCTCTGGGCTGCCAAACTATTGATTCCTTGTCTCCTAGGCGTCCCCAAACCTAATGTGCCTAAAATATTATGTTTTTGTGATCTTTGCTAAATTCTATATACGAATCTCTTTTACTTATATATATATAATTCTCTGCACCATTATTCTTTTCTCTGAGCAGATGATTAATTAATAGCAGAAGAAAGGAAACTTTCATTATTATCACTGTATTTAGAACTGATTGGCACCGTTGCCAGAAAATCAAGAAAATTGATTTATAGTATTAGAGAATTTTTAGTAATTTAAGCTTAAGCATTTTTTCTTTATTTGTTTAGTTTGATCTTTATCTCTTTCTCTTTGCAGGCTTTGCATTATATGTCAAGCAAAGAAAAAAAGGCAAGAAAAAAGATAAAAAAGAAAGTTAGTGAAATTTTAGAGGCAACAACACCTCAACAATTATATCACTAGGTAGCAAAAATCACCAACGACGAGATGGCTGAGGATGACAATGATCGTTTG
>JBAGKO010000002.1:2241121-2251683 GCA_037177275.1 Acacia concinna | reverse complement strand
AGACCACTCTCTTCCCATTCTATCCCTCTCATTCTCTATCAATCAACATATAATATCTCTCAAACTCTCTTCATCTTACAATAATTCAAAGAATTACAATATTAAGTCATAACAAAGTACATTAATAATCATATTTATCACATAAATATCACAAGTTTTTGTCCAAAAAGAGAAAAAAAAAGTGCGGAAAATTTTTGAGAAAGACTTTCCACAGTGACATATGAAAGTTGTCGTTGAAAACCAAAACTTTCAATGGCAACTACTAAAAGTGTCACTTTTTGTGGCGACAAGTTCCTCCGCCACCAAAGTTCAAAACTTTAAGTGGCAAAAGTTAAATGTACTACTTATAAAATATAAGTAGGCTTACATAAATTTAATTATGACATAAGTATATTATCTCATATACTTAATTGTCCTTTATAATTAGTCTCACACACTATCTTTCACTTCCCCTTTTTTTCTATCTTACAAACTATCCCTTCTCTCATACTTGAATTCTCTTCCTCACATACATTATATCTTTAATTCTCTATGTCACATAAATATATATTGTTATAAACATAATTATAATTTATCTCAAATAAAAACTATATCACCCTCTTTCCATCCTATCCCTCTCACTCAAAATATCCTATCTCTCAAACTCTCTTCATCTTACAATAATTCAAGGAATTACTATATTTAGTCATAACCAATTACATTAATAAACTTATTTATAATATAAATATCACAAGTTTTTTCATTAAAAGAACAAAAAGTTGGAAAATTTTTAAGACAAACTTTCTGCGATGACAAAAAAGTCGTTGTTGAAAACCAACACTTTCAGGGGCAACATACATAGTTGCCGTGGAAGGTTACAACTTTTGGTGGTGACTTTAAATGTCACCGCTGAACGTTGTAACCTTCAGTGGCGTTGAAAGTCACACTTTCAGCAGCGACTTTAAATGTTGCCGCTAAAAGTTGTCGCTGAAAATCTGTTTTTTTTTTTGTAGTGAATTCACTTTTACACCAATCTTAGTTTACAAAATGCAATACAGATAAAAGTCACTTTTAGAGACATTAATTCAAACAAGCTCACACCTCACAAATACAAAGCAATAACAAACACACAAGTAACACACTCACATAGTATTTTCCTAGGAAGATAAAAGCTGGCAATGTTACACCCACACATCACAATCACTTATTCTGTCCAGCCACACAACTTCATAAAACAAACCACAACTTCACAGACCAAATCAAGGAGATTGAGCTTAAAGCGAAGAAAATGGTATAGGTTGAAGAAAAAGAGGGAATTTCTTCTTAACTGTGAGCCCATAAGTCTCACTCACATCAATCTCAAAGTCAGGTGAACCATCTTGAGGCAGCTTCCAGTCAAACCAGTGAAGAAGATTGGCCAACAAGCACTCAACTGAAGCCATTGCAAAGGCCATACCAGGACACATCCTTCTTCCAGAACCAAATGGCATTAATTCAAAGTCTTGTCCTTTAAAATCCACCTCACTGTTCTCAAATCTCTCTGGGAAAAACTCTTCTGGATTTTCCCATATTTCTGGGTCCCTTTGGATTGCCCACATGTTCACAAATATCATTGTTTTTGCAGGAATATCATATCCTCCTAATTTTGTATCACAGATTGTTTCTCTAGGGATCAAGAAAGGAGCTGGTGAGTGTAACCTAAAAGCTTCTTTTATCACAAGTTTCAAGTATTTCATTTCGTTGAGGTCACTTTCATCCAATTTTGATTTAGTCCCCACCACTTTTCGAATCTCTTCTTGGGCTTTCTTCATGGTTCTTGGATTTCTCCTAAGCTCTGTTAAAATCCATTCCACCGTCGTTGTTGTAGTCTCGTTCCCTCCCAAAAACATGTCCTGAAATTATATATATCGAAATGCAAAAAGAACAAAAAAAATTAGCTTTTTAAATATTTTTATTTTTAAGTACTCATTACTAATTTGTGTAAAACCAAAGTTGTTAGTATTCCGCCGCCGGCACGACCAAACCAGTAACGTGTTACTGTTCCTCAATATTATATATAACCTCAGGTCCCCACCACTCCCCGAGATACAAACCTCTGATCTAATTTAACGCAGGTATCTAACGTATGCACCATTAACATACACGCATGCACATCTTAATTATATATATATATATAGCTATATATACTACTTAACAAATCGGGGTAGGTTAATGAAATTAATTAAATTAGTTATTGGTGAAAAAAGTGTGTTTGTTTTCAAGTACTCACTTAAGTTGTTTGTATTGAAATTGCCCCTTAATGCAACCTTTTTTAACATGTGCAATCAATTAGCATAGTTTAAAATAAATTACAAACATGAGAGATAAAATGGATCAATAACTCTTATGCTAGGGAGGGGATATTAAATGCGTGTGTATCAACTGTTCAATTTTTCCAACCAAGATCAACTGTTTGAATCTATTTGTATTAACTGTTCATTATTATAATATTTGTTAGTCTTGGATATGGAATAAAGTAAAATGTGTGTGTGTTGGGAGGAGAGGGATAAGAAAGAGACCGTTACGATGGCTTTAAGGTCATCTCTGGTGAGCTCGAAGTCAAGCTGATCAGATTCTTGTAGCTGAAGAAGAATATCCACAAAGTCCTTCTTCTCACCATCGTCCTTCTTCTTGTTCATCACCTTCTTATGATCTTCAGTTACCTCATCAAAGAACCCATCTACTGCTTTAAACGTGTCTTTAAGCTCTTTAATTTTGCCAGTAAGAACATCAACCCAACCCAACCAAGGAAAGAAATCTCCCACCATCAACTCTGCAAGATGAACCATCTCCTTCCTCGCAAGTGTCCCAAATCTTCCACTGCTCTGTGCTGTATCATACTTCTGTCCAATTATGCATCTGAATATTACGTTGTTGGTGGTCGCACTTATCAGGTCACTTATGTTCACTGAGCAATTCTTATCACTCACATAAGCCCTTCGTATCTCATCCACCATTTCTGCAACTTCTTCATCTCTTATGGCCTGAAATGATCGAACCCTTCTCAGGTTGAGAAGCTCAAGAACACAAATTTTCCTCTTCTGTTTCCAGCTTTCATTGTAGGTTGAATAGGCGACCTCTTTACAGTCATAGAGCAAGGTTCTGACAGTTATGCTTTGAAACCTCCCGGCGAAATCTGCGTCTTGGTTCTTCAAAAGTTCTCTGGCCAAATCTGCAGAAGAGATTAGTAAAGCCGGGACTCGGCCAAGCTTCAGCCACAAGAGAGGACCGTATTTAACAGAGAGATTTCTGAAAGAACGATGAGGAAGAGTGCCTAACTGATGAATATTGCCGATAATTGGCAATTTTGGTGGAGATGGAGGAAGATTTGGTTTGGTTTTTGATGGTCCTGTAAGTTTTGACACAAACAAGAAGGTGATGAAGCCCACAAGGTAAAAGTAAAAGGTGGCATTGATCAGAAAAGCCATCCTGATTCTAACTTGAATGTGTATACAAGGCTTAAGTGAGGAATGCTGAATGCTAGTTTATGCAAGCAAAACTTGTATATATAGGTTTATATAGACGCACATGCATCATGTGTGGGTGCAGTGTCTATATATATATGAACATTAAAAGAAATGTTTACCTTCTCCATCACGTAAGTTTTTCCTCCCCACAAGTTTCACATTAAAAGAAAGAAAAGCACAAACCTTATTATAATACTACTTGGTTTTAAATTTACTTAAGATCTAATTTATAATTTAAATTGACGGCAAACTAAATCCTATATTTTGAACCGGATGTATATATATCACATGGGGGAGGTAAGGAGGGCATTAGGAAGGGGTAGTAGACACCTCCTTCCTATATTGATTGTATGTCTTTATTATTGATAAGTTTATATTTTATAATTAAATAGGTATAGATTTTAATATATATTTAGTTAGATTTATTGATATTATACCTATTTAATTATCTTTTATATATTCTTTTCATCATTTAATTAATTATAAGATATAAAGAAATTTAGACAAAAAATCTACCCATATCTTATTTTTATTGTACAGGAGATAGAGCTGATATAATATCAATCAAAAGACATAAATAGGCACGTGGGCCATCATTAATTGAAGGAAAAAAGTCAAAAAAAGAAAGCAAGAGCTCAGAACATCAATTATATAAAAAGATAGGATTGGATCATGCAATATCATGTGAAGACAAAATATTCAATATCAGTAGCATTAGATATCATATCAAATAGGAAAAAGCAACGAGCCAATATCTATTTAAATAGATATTGTGGTTGGGGAAGAAAAAAAGAACCTACAGCTGAGAGGGAGAAAAATTTTGCACAAGAAAGAGAGATCACGCAACAGAGAAGGAAGATGTGAAAGCTGTGGCAACAAAAGTACTCATACATTCTGTTCTTTCTTCTTCTTCTTTTCTCTTTCTTAAATTTAAATTTTGTCTTATTGTTATAAATTTTCTTGTAGCCATATGTGACTAATTTATTTTAGACCTAGACGAGCTATGAATTTATTTGTTATTTAGATTTGATTTCCCACAAATTAATTGTGGTTAATTTATTTCAGTTTCTTTAATTTTGATTTTCTTGATATTACTTTTTGCCCGGTAATCTTTAAATATGTTTTAGGGATTTAGGGTTGAACTTGACAAAGGGAACTTTAAATAGACCTTAGGATTAAGGATGTAGAATTAGGGTTTAGTCTAATTTGTCTATAGGATAGACATATACCTTTAGAATCTACATAGTCAAATTAGAGTGATTCCGAACTTTAATTACACCTTTTATAAATTGTGTGAGACATTACATAATTAATTAAGGTTAGGATATAAATGAACCGATAGGCATTTATAGACACCAATACTCTAGATTAGCTGATGAAATTAATGTTTAATTAATTAGTGGAAATAAAAGTCTAAGTTAATAAATAAGGGATTAGTGACTCTAGATTGATTACACATAAGAATTTTTCATTAATTTTATTTTCTTTAGAATTTTAATTAGAAACTAGATTTACTTGACTTAAACGAAATTTGAGAATTTAATATTTAAAAATTAGTTTTCTTGATTCCTCGTGGGAACAATATCCTACTTATCACTCTATTACTTGGTACAGCCCGTCCACTTACAGAGTCTTAGCCTGTATAATAATTTTTGCATATCACTGATGCATGTTGATAAAGTTGTCAGACCTCAGGAACAATATTCTGTTTTTCTTGTTTATGCATGGTATAATAATAAACACAGAAGATACGTGTGTGTTTTAGCTAAGCATTTATTTATTTAATAAACTTGCCCATAGAATGTCTCTAGAACAAGGTTGTTAAACTTACAAATTTAAATGTATTCGAACATGTAAGTTTGGATCTTAAACTCAAATATATAATAAACTTGTAAAAGTTTACATTTACTTATGAATAAGCATTAAAAGTGGATAATAATAATAATAATAATAATAATAACAACAATAACAATAATAACAATAACAAAAATAATAATTTAATTTTAATATATTTTTAAATACTAGTCACTGAAATTAAATTTGTTTACACTTATAATTTATCATATCCAACAAAAAATTTCTATAAAGTTCATATACAAAGTCATTAAACATTATTAAAATGAATAAAATAGTAAGAGCTTAAGAGTGAGTTGACACAATTTTATAAGGTAAAAATAGTAAACTCGTGAGTTTATCTAAGTTTATGGTTAGTACAAATTTAAATATAAACATATATGATTTGATAAATTAAAAACGTAAAACATATAAAATTGTAGAGTGGATTCGTGAGTTTTACAACCATGCTCCACAGTCAAGTTTTGAAGATAGGAACGATTCATGTTGCATGTGTTGAGACTGAATTTCAAACACAGTTTTTTCTCACTATATTTTAATCGCTACGTAACGAGTATGATGAGATAATAATTAATTAGTTACAATACTTCAGGTTTCTTGCCTAAGGTTCATATAAAGTATAGTGAACAAAACCGTCCATCAAAAGAATCTAAAACATTAATCCTAATTTGTGTGAAAATCATGCAGTGTATCATTAACTTTTATTTTTTTGGGTATACATCCTTAACTAATTAAGTATTCGTTTGGAATAACTTATTTAGAAATAATAAGATCTTATTTACAGAGTGCGAAATAAGTATGTGAGAGGGGTCTTTCTCGTACTTTATGTATAAGATCTTATTTGCTCTAAATAAGTTGAACCAAACAAGCCCTAAGCATGCAACAGTACATAACTTGAATTGTAGCGGAAAAGTGTGGCCCACTTAGAAGAAAATGGTCTGTGGATGGAGCAGTGGTCCATTCTCAATTTATACGGTCAGCCTAAGTTTGCAATACATTGATCCAAAAATAAGCCCAAGCTGCGAAATTAAGATGAGCACATTCCAAAAAGAAAAATAAAACTTGCCAGCGGATTGGTTGGTTTTAGTAGAAGGCACTGGTCTCTCTCTCAACATGGCAAACAAGGTTTGAATCCTTACTGAGAGAGGTGTATACGTTTAATACCCATCCAACATAATTGCCTCCAATAAAACGATATTTGTGTCTGTGAAAAAAATGAAACTTGTCAACCATTAATGTGTAAAACTAAAGTAAGTTGGCGTCATTTTTTGATCTTCCACTATTCTATTATAACTAAACTTATGAGTATAAAGTTAATAGACTAGAACTTGGCAATTTGTGTTTGAAGAGAGTCTGCTCTCTTGAGTTTGTCTCTGCTTCATGTTTCTGTGACTACTAAATGCATATTTTGGTGGTGGCAGAGTCTGCTTCAGTGACTTGTCAAAACGTGTCTGACACAAGAACCGGGATTCAGTTCAGTCATACAAAAAGACAAAAAAACTTCATATTCTCCAAAAACTTGTTTACAACTAATAGAATTACATGAAAAGGTAAACTAAACTCAGAACTACAAAACTTAATAGTCATAAAGAAAGGAGACATTGAAAGCATATGAATTGGCTTTTTTATTTGATATTCTACTAAGCATACGTGTAAACATGTTACATACGAAGACCAAATATCAAAGAAAGCAAGTGCAGAGTATCATCAGAGGCGAAGATCTAAGTCGAGTGTATTGTTTACGGGGGATTCTTGTTTTGGCAAATCCTCACGAAAACTTCCTGGCCAACTCAAATCCACAGCTTCTTGTACCAGAAATGGCGTCCAATATGGCATTTGATACCCATGATTGAACCGAGCCACCATGCTTGACCCTTCTCTGCTTGGCTTGTGCACAAGTGAGTGTGGCTGCACACCCAGTGACCTTGATGCCGCCACCGCAGCCATTGCCATCATTCTCTGAGATTGGTTCCTTCTTGCTTCTCCTCTTTCCCTCTTGTGTGCATTCTGATGACCACCCAAGGCTTGTGAACTGTAAAACTTCCTCATGCAGAAATTACATGAGAATACCTTATGATTATTCTGATATGATTTTGATATTTCTGAGTCCTCATCCATGTTCTGAGGTTTCTCAGAGCCTTTGAGTCCTAAACTCAACCATCGTCCTACACCCTCTGATTCAACTTCTTCTTCTTCTCTGTTCATTGATACTGATACTGCAACAGATACCTTATTCACCACCACTTCTTCTTTTTCTTCCTTGCAGAAAGTCATAGCTGCTTTCTTTGCTTCCTTCAGATCAGAATAGTTTAAAATAGAAACAATTTGGGAGCGCTTTCTCTTGCTCTTGCCATCTCTCAAATAAAAATAAAGAGGGTTAGTGGGAAATGAATAATATTCATTTGATAAAAATGTTATCTTGTATTATCTCTCTGCTATATCCTGGGTTCCCACTTAGTGGTACAAGTGCATTAGAAGAAGATAATGCTTCTCTGTTCTGTCATTTTATGGTGTTGGCAATTTATTAACGTCCTCAGATTCTTGCTTCTCTTAAGCTTCACTCTTCTCTCGTAGCATCTAACCATAAGTTCGTTCCTTGATGGATTTAAAAAAATAGACCCTTCCACTATTGGAATTGTCTTGTTCTGTTCTGATCAAAGATTACATTTTTTATACCACGCGTTAAGAAATAATGGCTGTGTCGACGCTTTTATTAAATGATGAGAGAAGTTACACATGGGGTATCATACTTTGGTCTCATAATCCCATTCTGAAGTTATAGGCTCCCATGCTGGGACTTTGAGAATTCTAGACAACTTGTTAGCTAATATTACTGTAACAATTGGTCTTGGTTTCTTAGGAGCCACAAGTTTGATGTGAAAAGATAATGTTTTAAAAGTTCAAACATGTTAAGTTGAATGATACATTGTTGTTCATGTTGGTTAGAGCAAGATAAGGCATGGCAGGCAATAGAAAGAGGACACATTATTAGTGAAACAGAGAAGAAGCATTTCGATGTTCCATATCAAGAAATGACCAAGTTCACTAAACTTACCGGAAAGCATGCAAGTTTTAAGCTTTAGGGCCTCAGAAACTGCCAAAAATGGGTAATATAATTGTGGGTTCTTAATCAGATCAAAGTCTTTCTCAAAGTGATAATGGTTTTGAGCTTATCTTTTTGAAAGTCAGCAACGTATAAAGGTAATGGGGCGACGAAGCTAAGTGTTCAAATCTTGTTGGAATCTTATTGTGGTATCAACTAGCTAGCTAGACTGCTAGAGGCATTTTCTGATAAGGATTCAACAAGAAAGAAACGATTATTGGCTCTAAATTAGTCTAGTGGAATCTAGCAAGTCAACTTGGATTGGCTTATTCTGACATATTTTTGAAGGGTTGCTAAGTTTGGATCTGAAGGAATATATGGAGGACTTCAGAGTGGGAATCAAAGCTAACCTAAGCCTCAGCACTACTTTTTTAACCATTTTGTATTCCCATGGAACTTGAATTTCTAGCCATGTGGCGGACGCTAACAAGGTAAGGTCCCATCAATTTTTGTTTTTTGTTTTTTTTTTCCTTCTTTTGGGAATTCCAAAAGGTGTATTGTGAAAGCGTCATATAGTGTCAATCAAGCTACAACATCAATCAACTTGATCACACATAATTCCAATCCCATTTAGAAAAATATTATTAAGGTTATAACTATGAAAAATACTATCAAAAAATATTATTTACTAATAAAAAAACTACCATTGAAAAGTTAAGAGATTATTTTTAATATTATTTTTGGGCAAAAGGGCATATTTGTTTTAGAAGTATGCTCATTGAGGTAATTTTACTTTGAAAGTTTCATAAGGGGCAATTTAACCGCGTAAGTTTCAAAAGTAGGGTAATTTTGCTACTAAGGTTAGTTGACTAAATATATTGAACTGATAATTCACAAATAACCCACTTTATTTTTGTTGACGAAAATTTATTTTAAAAGTTTTAAATCCATTAATTTTGACCGTTAGTTGAATAAATATATTGAACTAACAGTTAACAAATCATCTGTTAAATTAAAAATTTGTCTCAAAATTCCATATGCCATCTAATTCATCTTTTTTTAAAAGTTAGATTTAAAATTTCCGAAATAAAATTTCACCTTAACAAAAATATAATGGATGGACTGTCAGTTTAACAAATTATTCAACTAACCATCAATTAACGGCAGGGGCAACATTATCCCTAGAGTAAAACTTCCAAGACAATTTTACCCATTTGCTCTATTATTTTCCTTAGCTAGAACCTTAATGATATTCTCCTCTTTTTTGTTCTATGGACATGAGCTATCACTATCACATAATTCCGCCGATGTTATGTTCATATTTATTGCTCTGTCCTTTTAATATGAAGTCGACAAGGCTAAGGTAAAATAGGGGGAAAATCCCCTAGAAAGTTTATTGATGAGAAGGATATTAGAGCACTAATACTAGTATACAAATTTTCCGGCATTGTATAACAATTTTTCAAATCCTTTACACCAATAAAGTTTTCAAAGAGAGAAATTTTCCCCAAAGTTAAACACACCTATTAAAAAATGGCCATGTTTAAAAAATTATTTGTTTTTATATTTTGTCCCAATAAATGAGTTTATTATAGGGCTTTTTGGGCCCAGGGTGTAGTACAAAATTATTGCACAATAAATGCATAGTTAACTGGATAATTATGAGAAGTATTTTCGAAAACGTAATACTAAATATTTATTTAATTTGGTAATACTACTTATATTTACAAACAAGTTGATATTAGGTAACTGAGGAGGTATCAGGTATGGAAGTAGGCAAAAAGTGATTGACAAGCCACCATTCACATAACTGGGTCTGAGTTAATGTTCATCTTCTAGAAGCACCAAATAGGCAAACATTATTCTGTTTTTTTTTTCCCTCCTGATAAAAATACAAATATGATTCTAATGTCCAATAATTCTAGAAACAAAGAGGCAAGTTTTTTTTTAATAGAAATTCAGGCAAAATCCACAGTCCATTTTATGCAGAAACCATAAGAAGGAAACAGAGAAGGAGGCAAGTCCTGGGGTGGGTCAGAATGCCGAGCCAAGTTTTAAAACCACCATGTGATGTGTTAAGCACTGTAGCAATTCAAAATGAGTCATATTTAAATAACTTGTGCATCACGATGATAATAATAATTACACTATAAACAAGATCTTATACTAAAAACCAAAGG
>JBAGKO010000002.1:2226128-2241021 GCA_037177275.1 Acacia concinna | reverse complement strand
CGCCTATCTTGCTCCTACTCTTCACGCCGGCCATCAAAGTAAGCCCGCGCGCCACCAGTGAGGCTCTTTGAAAGACTCTTTGTGAAGCGTATTACATTACTTATGCCTAATAATTCATATAAAATAAACGCCTAGGGTTATTTAAAAACGGATGCCTAAGCATCCATTATTAAATAAATAAAGGA
The DNA here is from genome assembly GCA_037177275.1 of Acacia concinna. Taxonomy (NCBI): domain Eukaryota; kingdom Viridiplantae; phylum Streptophyta; class Magnoliopsida; order Fabales; family Fabaceae; genus Acacia; species Acacia concinna. Next base: position 2,240,836 of record JBAGKO010000002.1, on the reverse strand, counting down.
CGTCCAAATTGGGCGTCCTTTATTTGCTAATAAAGGAAGCCCAATTGGCGTCCTTTATTTGTTAATAAAGGACGTCAATTTTGGTGTCCTTTATTTTCCTCAAACTAGACGTCTCTATGGGCGTCTTTTTTTTTAAAAAAAAGACGCTAACTTTTTAAGTCTCCCGCATAGACGACTGCTTGAAAATATACGTAAAAAGGGTTTTAAAACAGACGTTAAAAGGTGTTTTTTCTAGTAGTGATGAGAAGGATAGAAGGGATGCAGAAAAAGATAGTAGCAGAAGAATGGAGATTGAAAAGGATAGAAGTAGAGAAAAGAAGTGAGACAGAGATAGGGGAAGAGAGAGGATCAGGGACAAAGCAAGGTTTGGTGAGAGAGAGAGAGAGAGAGTGAAAGGGATGATAAGCATCGATAAAGAGACAGTGACATAGTACATAATGGCTCTCCATTCTATGCTCGTCACAGCTGAATCTAAAATTTCAAAGCCCTTGTACTTTTGTAAAATTTAGAGTTTGTTTAGACGTAATTTATTAAAGGGTTAAGGTATAGATTTGCTAATGAAGTTTTTTTTGAAGGGCGTCTAGCACAAATAACTTTTAAAAGAGACAAATCTATCAATGAATAATTACAACTGAGCAAATCTACCAATGAACACTTAAAAGTGGTGCACATAGCACAATCCAATTAATTTGATGATCAATGGCTGTTAAACATGACAAAGAGTATTTGCGTGTTATTTATTTGAAAAATAGATAGGTTAACAAAAAAAGAGAAGAGGAGAAATTGATTGTAAAACCTAAAAAGCGATAAAGTGATGATCAAGTTTCTTTAGTGACAAGAGTCAAATTGAAGGGGAAGCAAAAATTTGAGATGCTGAGAGTTTAAAAGTAATAGATTCGGCCAAGCACACACCCAAAACCTTACTAGTTTTAATTTCAAATGCTTACCTGCTAGTACTATGTACATCCACAGAACCTCACACATGAGTTTATTGTGACACCACCATTCTGTGATCATGACAGGGTTGATGCAAAAACCACGACCCTCTGTCTACATCTTCCTGTCGACAATAATGAAGATACAACCATTTTAATTGTCTTATTTGCCTCCTTTTAAATTGTTTATTGATAGATTTGTCCCTTTTAAAAGTTATTTGTGCCAAGCGCCCTTCGGGAAAAACTTCGTTGGCAAATCTACCCCTTAACCCTAATACTAATTACACTACAAACAAGATCTTATACTAAAAACCAAAGGTAGTAATAATGTTACATGTCAGCAATTGAAAACAATAGTACAGTTTCAAATGTTAACAATCTCAATCAATGAAGAAAATTAATTTAATGCGTCATAATTAAACAGCTAGATATTTATAAGACCATAACCAAGGTTATTCAATGATGTGCAAGTTTCCCCACAACTTGTACGCCAATTCTTTTGAAGGTTTAACACGTTCGTTAAACAATTTGAACAATAGTATAGGTTTCTGGGATATCAAGTCCTACCTTGTTTATTCAAGTGAGTTGGTTCCCCCACTTCTAGGGTAGGATTTCCTATCCCACTTAGATAGCTAAGAACCGGAGGGAGTACATGGAATCAATATTCTTGATAAGCATCTTATTATTACCATACAACTATCTAAGCTTACAGATTTTTATTTTTTGGGCACAACTTTCAGAGAGGAAAAATAAAGTCTATGCCCTTCAACAAAATTTGAAAGGTTTCTCTGCGGAAGAATACAAATGCTGAAAATATTTCTCAATTGTATCACCTAAACCTCCAACTATATCAGGAAAGAAGGAAACAGCAAAGAGCCAAATGATTCAAAAAGAATCACACGCTTCTTGTTACCCAGCACCGGCCATTCTTTTTCGGGCTATAAAAATGTATGAAACAGTATCCAAATTGTATAATCTACTCAAGTACCTGTACACCCAAAGGCAAACGTCTGTTACCTAGAGAATTGGAACAATAAATATGCTCACAAGTGAAATTCAATTGAAGTAAGGCAAGAGATTTGAATTAATCTATGCTGATTAATATTGAAATATTATTACTTGAAAACATTTCAACAGTCTCCTAAATTGAATCAAAGAAACTATATCAAAAGGAAGATAATAACATCACAAATAGTGGGAAAAGTGAGTGTCACCGGCTACGCATCATCAGTATGGCATAATTAGTAGTACTAATCTATAAAAGTTGACATTTGAATACTAATATTTACAACTTAACTTCATTTAAGTACATGAAACGTTTTTATTAGAAACCTTAGAACAAACTGAGCTCTAATCAAGTTTGGATCCCACTGAGGATTTAACGAATTGGCTTCTGCAAGTTCAATGCAAATACGCACCACAATAACCCAACCTATCCCTAACCACGGCATATAATGATCAAGATTTAGAGTAATTTCCTGAAGTTAACTTAATTAGTACCGAAAATAGAGTGATCATTGATCAACTTACCCTGGGAAAAGTGGCAGTAAGCACGAGATTCGATAGAGATGTGAGAAGTGAGATGAGTGTCAGCAACAGCACTGTGAAGAGGCAAGAGCGACTCCGTGCACCCCAACAATCCCCTAATACTTGAAAAAGTAGGGAAAAAAATTAATAATAAATAAATCCAGAGAACGATGTTTTAACTTTCTCCTTAGAAATAGAAGATAAGGTACCTAGGAACTGCCATGAGGGGGCGGCGAGAGTTGAGGAGGTAAGATCGAAGTGGAGATGTAGGGCGGCCAATGGGAGAGATAAACGGCCGCGATGAATTTCTGGCGGCGGTGATTAGAGACCTTGAAAGAGATCCGCCGCGCAAAGACATTTCTATGCGTTCCTCAGTCACTCTGCACTGAGCAACAGGGATGAATCTCAGAGCAACGAAGCGCTGCTCAAGAACCTAAACCGCAGGTAACAATACTGGCCCATTAAATTAAATTAAACTGGACTATCCAGAGATTGTATGGCAGCCTATCTGGCGTGAATATTTTTTGTAGGGTAAAGTGTTATTTACCCCAACATTTTATTTTATAGAGAAGTAATTTTAATTTTAACATTTTTTTATTTAATTTCAGTCCTAACACTATTTATGTAGGGTAATTTATGTTTTCATTAATGAATTTTTCATTGTTAAGTTGACAGTTAAGTGAGGTATGTTGATCAATTGTAGTTAATGAAGCGATTAAATAATACTCCCTCCGTTTTAAAATATAAGAGATAATCACTACTTTTACTCCGTTCTAAAATATAAAAGGTATTTAAAGAATGTCTTGTACTTTAATTCCTTTTTTTTTTAATTTTGTCCTTATTCAATATCAATATATTAATGTTTGTATTGACCATAAAAGATCATTCCTAATAAAAAAAGATAAGGGTAGAGAGAGAGAGAAGTGGACTTTAATAAGGGTATTATTTCTCTTATTCTATATCTCTTCATTAATAAAGATATTTTAGTAAAAATGAATAAAAATTCTGAGATATTTATTATTTTTAACCACTACTTCAAATCAAAAAATTTAGTTACACGTCCTTTATAATTTAAATGGATGGAGTATATCATTTTAGACTTATCGAAAAAAGGAGTATATCATTTTAGATTTACTCAAGTTTTAATAAATTGTCCGTTTAATTCAATAAAATATCATGTCACCTTATAATTGAATAAGAAACATTCTCATTCGTGTCTCTCTTTCTAATATTCTCTGCACAATTCGTTTTTTATCGTTCTCGTGTTGAATCTCATGTTTTTTCTCCCATTTTTATAGCATTACTATTAATTATTATTGCAACAATCCAAACCATCTATAGGAGTCATTCAAACTCAGACCAGGGTCTGATTGGCATGAAAGGAGGGGAAGGAAATTAGAGGATTTTATTATTTTTCATTTATTTGGATAATAAAAAAATTTAAAAGGAATAAAATTTTTTAAAATTTTCTCTTCCTTCCCTCAAAATTGAGAGAATTTGGAAAGAAAATATTATATTTTAGCTTCTATTAATTAACATACACATGATCTTTACTCTTTTTTAATATATCTAAGTAGTCTTTCTTTTAAATTTGTGTTATATATTATTAGTACCATACTATATTACATTTTTTTACCATTATATACATATTTTTAATAAAAAAATAAGTTAATACACATATTTTGAAAGTTGTCGGTAAATTTTTTTATTACATGATAAATATTAATTCTCCTTTATATATACTACACTTCAAAAACTTTTACATTAACTAGTTTCTATTTTATTTTCTATTGATTATATTCTTATATTGTTGATTACATTTTTTTTACATTATTAAATTCCCTTCCTTCCTCTCTCTTTTTATCTATCTAAATAAAGTAAAACAGAATCCTTCTCAAACTCTCCATTTCCCTCCCCTACATTAAAATGTCTCCCTTCCTTTCCTCTCCATTGAACCAAAGCTTGGAGAGGAGGGGAGGGTATTAGCTCCCTTCCCTTCATTTGATTCAAAATTTTGGAGAGAAAGAAACTCCAAACATTTCATCCCCTCTCCTCCTCCACCCTATTTTAACTCCCTTCTAAATTAGGCAGTTTTGTAGAGAGCCAAAATTTTAAACAGTTTTATCATTATACTTTCTTTAACATTTCAATAATGCCATAACAAAAAAAAATTTGATAATTGAAAATGTTTTATTGTAAAATAAATTTAATATGAAAATATATTGTTATAAAATTCATTATGTTAAAAATATTATTTAAAAAAAATATTGATATAAAAATATTTTTGGATAAAAAATTATAATATATGCTATTATAATTTAAAATTTAAAAAATATTATATAAACTAAAAATATGTTACATTATTATTTTTAAAATAATGAAAAATATATATTTTATAATTAAAAAAAATTATAAAATAAAATTTACATATAAATATATTTTAGTAAATAAAGAATATTACTATAATCAAACTATATTATTTAAAAATTTATTTACATATAAAATATATTATTATAAATTTTAAAAAAATAATTTTATGCAAAAATGTATTTTTATGACTAAAAAATTATTATAATTATAATATATGATATTATAACTTTAAATTAAATAGTATTATTTAAAATCAAAATATTTTATTTTTATTATTAAAAACAAATTATTAGAAAAAACAAATTACTATGAAATATATTTTAAAATTATTATATTTTAATAAATAATGATTTTTTAAATTAAAAACAATTTATTTTAAAATGAATTTAAATAAAATATATATATTTTTATGAATCAGTAATCAGTAAATATTTTAATTATAGTATGTTGAAATAATTTAAATTAACCATATATCATTATAAATGAAATGATATTTTTTATTACATATAAATTTAAAATATGTTACTATAAATAAAAAAGTATCATTATAGTTTTTTTAAAAAATTATAAAATTATTTAAAAAGTTATAAAATTAAAATTAAAAAAATTATTAAGTTTTTAAAATATATTATTAGAGTAATAAAATAATATACAAATTAATTTATATAACATACAAATATAAAAAATAAATTAAAACAATTTAGAGATAAAATCGTAAATTGCAACAAACAAAAAACCAAAGAAAATAACATTCATCAAACCAAACACAATATCATTCATCAAACCAAACACAATAACATTCTTCGCCCCCACCCCAGAAATACAAAATAAAAACATCCCTCCCTCACAACCAAACAGCCCTAAACGTTAATCCGAATATCTGTAGCAATTGAAAGGACGGGTATCCCCCTTTCACTGAGCTTGCACTTCTTCCCAAGCAATTATTAAAATCAAAATCTCACACCCCACTTACCATAAATATGTACATCTAAATAATCAACCGATTTGTCATCAAAAGAGAAAGGCTGTGATAAGGATTATGATGCAAAGGCTTCGGACAATGGAGATGAGATGCACATTAATCAAGTGATTACTCGTACTAAGTTACTATTTCACTATAATTTAGAGCAATGTTACAGCAAGTATCCAACCCAGTTGTGTTAACAATTACCGTTAAAATGAAAACCTACCCACATATAAATACACTTGCACCAATCTAGCCTACCAGTGGGGAAGGAAGAACGAATTTAATTTCATAGGCAATAGCTAACTGTCAGGCTGTTAAAAGATCACATGGGGAGCGTTCTCAGGGCTACATTCTGAAATCCAAAACACAAACTGTATTATTAGCAAAACATGATGCAATTTTGTCACCCTCCTTGTTCCAGCAGACCTCAAAAATGCCTCCGTCGCCTGTGTATGTTTTCACAATCTTCCTTTCCTTCAATGACCAAATGTGCATGGATTTGTCAAGAGATCCACTGGCTATATACTCACCATTGGGGCTAAATGCCAACGAATACACAGGATCCCTGTAACCCAAATAAAAGCATACAATAATTTAAGTAATTCCATACAGTGAAACAGGAAGATATATGGGCAAGGAGAGTGAAAGAGGGAGGACTGCTTCACAGTATTACAAAACAATACCTATGTCCATTCAAGCTGCAGATTAGTTTCCCGACTTCAACATCCCACAACTTTACAGTTGAGTCAAATGATGCGCTGCATGAAAGGGCAACCACATAATACTTCAACATCAAGCGCATACTTCCAAAAAAAACCCCAAATTAATTGATGAGATAGTGCATAAAGTGCAAACGAATTTTGATTCCAAAAAATTAGCATCCTGTAGAGGCCAACTTAGAAGTTCAATGACAGAATATTGTACCAAATTATAACTAGATGGAATCAAACATCCCCGCCATTTGGGACATCATTTTACAGCACTAATAAATTCACAAAGAACTGCCACAGTTATATATCAACCAAGACTCTCGAGTCTGAAATTAGACATTTTAAATAAAGTATATATTTGAAGGACCGGACAAACAACAAAACCAAGTTGTCTTACCTAGCCAGCACCAATTTTAGGTTAGGGTTACTTGTACCGGGACCAGTTGGGCTCCATCTGATTGTATATATCTCCTGAAAAAAAAAAAAAGTTATAGGAGTTATGCAATAAAAGCCAAGATGATGTGGAAGGAAATCATACAGTATCACATATATAAGAAAAATCATTAGAAAATACACAAAAACAAAAGCCCAAGGTACCTTGGTATGCTCCCTTAAATCATAGAGATATGTGTCCTGCTTCATACTCCATATCTACATAACAATTATGAATTATTATAACTTATCAACAAAATGAACACCAAACTAAAACACAGAAAATTTCAAATTAACTTTTCAAAATTAAAATTACAAAAAATAAACAGTTCATTAAAAATGCCAGTTTGTAGAGACCACAAAACAGAAACACAACTCATGAGTCGTGACAAAATAAATAGATCAATCCCTCAAATAAGCGGCCAACACTAACCTTTGCAGTAATATCATCAGAACAGGAGGCCAGCAATTGACCTGTGGGATCCCATTTGACACAATTAACTTCACCCTGAAATTGCAGAAGTTCATTATCAGGCAGAAAATCTTACCCAAGCTCTATATCTAACCTAAACAAATTAAATATAAATACTTGTGTTTTGAAAATCAACAGTACATTCATATCAAATCAATCTCAGATCATGATCATAAATTGCAAAAATGCCAGGACATAGTGGGATTAACTAATAAACACAAGATAAAAGAAAAGCCAGCAGGACCACTCTTGAAAGCTGTAGCCCACCGGCCTGTTGAGTTTGTCAACCATGCCAACCATTTTAACTTTTCACCAACAACAAATTCAGGTTTAAGATGAACCCATATCTCCTTCCCCATTCCAAGAAGTTAGTCTTGTAAGAATTATTCTATAATGTATTACAATAATGAGATCATGAGTACAAACCTGGTGACCAGCAAAAGTTTTTATAGGCCGGTTTTCACCAATCTTGCAGACATATATCATATTGTCAGTGGAGCTTGTTGCAAATGACACATTGTTACGCCAATCAACATCAAGAGTTGGACCTAAACAGCGTATCAAAAGGAAAATAAATCCCCCATTCGTAAAAATAGTTGGCTCAATATATCAAAATCTTCACCTGAATGAAATTCAAATTGCTGTTTCCATTCCTCTGCCTTAACATCCCACACAATTGCAGTTTTATCACAGCTTCCAGTAAGAAGATAATCGCCTTTCTTGTTCCACTTCAAAGAGAATATGGGTCCCTTGTGTTTGCTTAATGTACTCCTCAGTTCACCTGGTCCAAGACACCTTCATTTGATCAAAACGGATCTATTTTGAACAGTTCTAACAGCAAATTAAAAATTCTCACCTAGACAAAATTACCAGTGAAAAAAGATCAATATAGAAATTTGATATATAACCTATAGGATGAATGCAACTACATAAATCAGACACAGATCTCCATTTACAATGCAAATGCAGGCTAAGGATTTCTTACATGACAAAAACAGAGTAGTCTTTTACAGTCTGATAATATGAAGGATTGCAGAACTGTGGCATTGCACAGATTATGTGGTTGGAGAGGAACACCCACATCTTCAACAGTGTTACTTAGCCTTTTAAATTGATGCAGGATAACATTGTATTCATAGTTAATAACCTTATCTTCCACCAAAAAACCTTTTACTAGCACCAAAATTTAAGTTAATAGCAGACAAAATACACAAAAAAAGGTAAAATCACAGCAATTTGAACACTTCACATTTTCATCTCCAACACAACTTTTCAAAGGCATAATGATTTATCACTCAATAACTAAAGAAACGACGCCCTACCATTTGTAGTCCAAATTCTTGCTTGTCCATCATATGAACCAGTTGCAAGCAGTGTCCCCTCCCCCTGTAAAGCATCCAGCTAGAGTCAACCCCCACATAGAATAAAAACTTACAAAAAACAATTCTGAATTGATTTATCTTTTCAAAAATAACACTGAAGACGAATACAATTCAATGAGCAGTGTAGAAAATGAAAGGAAAAAATCACGTGACAAAATACATGGTCCAATGATCAAATGCACAAGTATGCAGAAAGTATCTAACAGAACATGTCTACAGCAAGCATATAAGGCATTTCAGATTGAATTTGATTTACAATATCAGATTTGAATCATAAAAAATTTCAAAGGGTTAACTTTCATGCTCTTTATACATGGTTATGCAGAAAGACTTGCTAGAAGATAGCAGTGAAGTACAGATGAGAACTATTCAGACTGCTTGCACCAAGGCAAATAACAGCTCTTGATCCAAAGTTCAAACAAGCAGACAGTAGCGGTTATCTTGGATTTAAATCAGAATCAGCACTAAAACTCACATTCCAATCGAGTGTAGTAACATCTTTACTCTTTTCATTTGTTCTACCTCTTACGTGCTTCAACACCAATACATTCAAAGGGCCATTTTGTGAACCAGATTTACTTCTGCCTTCTGCTATTGTCCAAATGCGAGCCGTTGAGTCCCCAGACCTAAAAGTTGAAACCATGACAGTAAAGTAAATATATTATTGAAAGCCAATTATTGGCCCCCTCTTTCAATCTTTTTCACAAGGATTCTCTTTCCAAAAGTACAGAACTGTGACAGAAGATTAAAAAAAAGTCTGATAATTTATTTCAGGGTTGAATATAATTAACCAGTTTATAGAAAAGTTTTTGTGATACATTAATTTCCCCATATTTACTCTTGTGCTTCCAGTAAGTTCTTTAGAAATGCATTTTAAAATCAAGCATAGCCTTACGAACAGAAAATTAAGGAAAAACACAATAGAAAAACCTTGGCAAGGAAATGCAATCCAACATTCCACATGTTAAATTAGATAGCTATTAAGTGCATAATCAGAATTGAATAACATAAAGATAGTTATCAAATGCACATACATTGATATGCATCTCCTGAACCTATTTCTTACGAATTCAAGATCCATTTGAGCATGTTGTTGCTTTTTTCGTTCAATAAAACTAGCTTTCACATGATTGTTAAAAAATGGCTGGAAGAACACAAATTTAAAACAGTCAAATTGTAATCATCCGTGATTCTCCATCTAATGAAAATTTCTGTCATTTCCATGCAGAGGAATAAATCACATTAATCATATTATTAACAACACTCATATGTTTTATTTAGATCAGCTTATTAATCACATCGATCACAGACCATAGACAACCTATCCAACCGCCAAAATAGGAACATACATAAAACACAATTTACATTTAAATCAGCATATTAAAACAGAAAGTTTGAGCCCGTTTCCATATCTGAGTCTTTCAAGGAATAAATGGGTCAAAAAAGATACCAGGAGAAGAGACAATGCAGAAAGATAGAACTTTAGAGAGATCCTTCACATAATATGTATAATAGGGCAATTGTGTTTTTCCATAGTTTCATTTCAGTTCTTTCCAGAAATCCATTGCATTTAACTGAGCACTGTGCAACTATATGGTATTTGTGAGGAGATACATACCCTGATGCAAGAAGCGATCCTGCAGGACTCCATGCACAAGCACAAACCTAAATAACAGGAAGACAAGCTATGAATATAGAGTTTCACAAAAGAAGTTGTTTACAAACAAGAAAATCCCATCATTTGAAAAGAAAAAACAAAAAGCAAATCCCAGAAGTTTACAAAATAAACTTAACCTCTGATGTATGCCCCTCCAAAATAGTCACATCAGAACTCATGATTTCACTCGGTTGAGATGTTGAAGTTGTAGAGATGTCCATTGGTTCTGGTCCTGCGAAAACAAATAACTTTCTTCACACATATTCAAAGGAATGAACTCTATTGAAATATTAACTAATGCTACAGCACGCTTGTGTGCCACACAGTGACAACACTGCCTCATAGAAAGGGCTCTGGAGAAGGTTCAATTGGTGCAACAAATCCTTGCAACTACACTTGGCCATTCCCCCGTAAGAGTTCCAGAGGGAGAAGAGAAAGGGGTTGGGGGAAAACAAAGTAATGTAATTTTTTTCTGATATAAATGATTCGTACACCGCATTTACTAAACGAGGCCATTTCTAATTTTAATTGCACAGAAGAGGCTAGCAATGCTTGACCAGAAATAGCAGGTTCGATCAGCATCAGTGAAAAATAATTTCATCAAACTGATGATTACCTCCAAAAGTACCATTTTCTTCATGCTTAACAGTAGGTTTATCTTCTTGATCTGTAACCATTTCTCTGTCAGTCTGATGTTCATGATGTAATTATATTCCTTTTTCATTTTCAACCTTCTCTCGATCCTTTTCACACGCCTTCTCCTTTTCATGTCTTTCATTTTCTCTCACTCGTCCACGTTCAACTTCACTTTCCTTCTCAGGGGCCTTATTTTTGTCCTTCTGAAGTTTTTTCCTTCTTTCAATTATCATTTGCCTTAGTTCATGTACATCTTTTGTGATAAGATCCAAAGGTTGTAGGAATGAGAAATCTTCATCCAGGTCTGCATCACACTGGCAGGCATAAAACAAACACTGATCAACATGAAACCTCAGGAATGAAAGTTTTAAAAAACGCCGTACTCAAATAAATTGAACCTCACCCTAACAGCCCAAAAAAGGGAAAAAAATGTGATGCATTTTCTTTTATTGGAATGCAACAATAATAAATGAAGAGTGCTAACATTACTCAAGTTCGCTTCCATTTCCAAGTATTGTAGTCCTTTCTGAACAAAAGTAATAAGGGCACCTGGCGGCACCAAATTTCCATCGATCGGGCATTTGTTTATCCCAGCCTCGTATCCAAAAGCAAAAGCAGAATGTGTGAAACCTGCAGTTGTAGCATAAAATAGTAGAAGAGAGCCCAATGAAAAAGCATGATATATATTGGTCTTTATCATTACATACTGCTTCTTAGTCAATATCATTACTCTATACAATTATAAAAATGATCTACACAAAATCATTTCATATATTCAAGCCATTAGATGAAAAATTGGTCCTAGCAATAACTACAAGCCTTATCATACTAAGTGGGATCAGCTACATAAATCACATGATGCCATTGTGTTCTATCAACAACTAAATCTCTAGATAAATAGTTGATCAAGGGGCCCCACTCAAAATTTTTGGAAGGATGAATCACTACAGCATTTTTCAAAATGAGCTTTGTGTGTGTGTGAGAGAGAGGGGGGCGGGGGGAATCATCTCCAAACAAAACCTAAGGGCCTAGCCAAATGGGCCATAGTCTAGTTCCCTTCTATCAATATGTGTCATCTTTTTAGGACCTATTACTGTTTCTCAAAGGGAATATGTATTAGTTATGCTAAACTTATCATATGCAGCTTCTCGATCTATCAGCTATGCAACTTAAAAGAAGTTCGATAACCCTTACCATCTTATTTAGTCACATTAACTGCAGTGCTAAGCTTTTCTGACGCACAAGAAAACCAGAAAAATGCAACTATTTTTTTTTCTTTTGAAATAAAAGGATGATCAATATTTACAACAGACAGCTCAGAAGATGGTAAATCTTCTCAACAATGAACACTTATTCTACTTTGGCTTTGGAGTTTGGACACTAAGATACATATTCAACAGACAACTTAGTTTATACTTCATATTTCTACATATAGCATATGCTTCACACCACTTTGCCATATCAACTTACAAACATTTTACTACATTCAAAACGGAGCATATTAAAGATGGTACACTACTGCAAATTAGTTATGCTTTGATAACTACGGAGGTAAAAAGATAAACCCAGTATTCCAACAATGTCCCCGAATGCCTGCTTCTATTTTTTATGTTCCTTTCAAACTATCTCGTCTTTGAAGTACAAATTTATAAACCGGACCTGATGACATTAGGCTCACGAAAGTAACGTCTTTATACAATGGAATCATCCAATTTCTTTGTTTGCGGTAGCATGCTTTCCTTGGGCGAATAAAGGTGGGTGGTTAGTGCGGAGGTAGGAAGGACCGAAACAGAAATTGTCCAAGTTAACGTCGTTTTGTCATAGGAAGCCCGATAACAAGAATTTAAAACTAATCGCTTCAACAATGAAACGAATTGAGAAATCTTAAAGCAATAGTTGTAGACTTGATGCAAAACTAGCAAGGAAAACGAATTACAGGACCTAAAGAATGAAGTATCAACCCCATATGACAGATCTGGCAACTTACCCTCCCCCTATGCCTAACCACAACCAAAAAGGCCCATCTTTAGGCCAAAAATACCAAATTTCCAAAGAAAACAAGCACAGAATTTCTCAGCACGAAACTCTTAAACTCCGCTGCTCGAAAGCCTCAAGCATCCAAAACATAATCCGCGTTAAAACCCTAGACCTTTAACATCGAATGGACCCCAGGAGGAAGTAAAGAATGAGCGGGAAAAAAACTGAAGACGAGTTCTGAAAGAAAGGAATAAAATATAGAGAGCGAGAAGAAAACAAACGAACCTGATTCTTGAAGGTAACGGAAGACAAGGTAGTTGAGCTCCACGGATGTGATGGAGGTCATGTTCTCGGAGCAAGCGGCTACAATGGCCTTCTAGAAGGCTAAAGAAACCATGAGTCTGAGGCTCTGAGCCACAGAGAGAAAGCGAGAATGGAGGGGGGAGACAGTAGAGTAGAAGCGACGGTCAGGGGCAGAAAGAACGGGCAGCTTTTGGGAAGGAGGAGGAAGGAGAAAAGCGTCGTTAATGGTGGCAGCTAAGCAGAGGGCTATTAGAAACCCTCGTCACGGGACTCGGGTGGGTTCCGGTTCCGTTAAACCCTTCCATTTATCTACTTATTGTTTTGCCTCTTCCGTTTTATGGCTGATTTTATTTTTTTTAAGGTGACCCAAAGTATCCCTTCACCCGGACGGAGAAGGATTAATCTTTCGGCTATTGTCAAACGTTTAAGTGTGTGTCTGGGATTGCAATATTGGAACGGACTTTTCACATTTGGACTTTTTATATTAAAGTGTTTGGGAAAAATATATGTTGATTGAACTTATTTCACTTTAAAATCTTATATCTATAAGCTGAAAATTCTTGCTTACTGACGTTTTGCTCTTTTTTTTTTTTTTAATTTTTATTTTTATATTATAACATATTATTTCTAATTCTAACTATAAGACTCAGTTAGGTTTTTTAAAGAATCCTAAGAAAGCTAATTATATTATTTTAAAGCATTAAAATTTATCATAATATATTTACATGTATAAGACTCCCTCCAATCCTAATTATAAGACCTAATTGGTTTTTTTTAAAAAAAGATTAAGGAAGCGAAAAAAGTCAACTAAGTCTTTTAATTAGGATCAGAGGTAGTATAAATATTACAATATATTTACATGTAATAAGACTCTCTCAAGTCCTAATTATAAGACCCATGTGGTTTTTTTTGGAGAGATTAAGGAAGCGAAAAAAGTCAATTAAGTCTTATAATTAGAACCGAATATAATAAAAATATCACAATATATTTACATGTAATAAGACTCCCTCAAGTACTAATTATAAAACCCAGTTAGTTTTTTTTTAGAGATTAAGGAAGTAAAAAAAGTGAACTAGGTCTTCTAATTAGGATAGGAGATAGTAATTATAAAACCCAAATGAATTATGTTCATGATAAAATTAGAGACCTAATTATACAATCGATGTGATTCGATTAGTAATGTAGTGTACAAGAAAAAAAATAAATAATATACTATACACACACACACATATAATATCTAACAATCCTATTTACAAGAAAAAAGAGTGAAAAAGAAGTGAGTCGTGTGGTGTGGAGACAGACTACTTGATTAATGGCAGACACCTTTGACTTCCACCCCC
>JBAGKO010000002.1:2200202-2217644 GCA_037177275.1 Acacia concinna | reverse complement strand
TTTATTAAAATTAATTTTTTTTCTAGTATAATTTTTAAGTTTTACAATATACATATAATATATTCACTAATATTCATATCTCTTTCAATTATTTATCATAATAAGTTACTTTTTAACATATCAACCAAATACATTTTTTTTTTACATAAGTCACTTATGCTACTGTCAATCCAAACATACACAATCTGAATTATATATAATATAATTTATCCATAAATCCAATTATAAATAAATCACTTATTCCACCATTATTCCAAACTCACCCTAAGATCCCCTCCCAACTATTTTTTTGAATTTTTTCTATATACACTATTCCAAGAATCAACCCGAAACAAGGCACTTAACGAACACAAGCACCGTACACTTGTACCAAGACCCATTGGTTTTAAATGATTTTATTTATTTATTTATTGGTTGGAGCTAGGTCTAGTAGAAGGAATTAGTCCTCTTAAAAATACAGGACGGATCTCAAAATAAATGTACTTTTTTAGTAAAAAGCAAAATAATAGTAATATGATAGGAAAATTTAACTGTGAATAATATTACTATAAGTATTTATAAAAACTATATATTTTTAAGTGTAAAAGTGGATATAAACTAAGGGTGTTCAAAAAATCCCGATCCTAGAATTTTAATATTGGGAATTTCTTGGTCCCGGTCCGAATCACTTTTGTTGGTCCCAGCTAGGACCGTGACCGAGACCGAGACTGGGATCACCCTTAAGGATCCCGGGATGATACTGGTCCCGATTTGTATTTTTTTTATTTTTTAAAATTTGTTTATCTTATAAATTAAAATTATCTTTTTATTTGTGTATTATTATCCCTATTAATTAAGTTATCTTTTCAAAATATGTGTATAACATCTTTAGTTGGAATTAAACATCATATATTGCGATACTAAACTTAATTATATATTGTATAAAGATAATAATGAAAATGAAAATAATAATAATAAACATAATTTCTAAACTCTAGATCAATTTATATAATTATTATAGTCTTTTTAATTGTTAAATGATTATTTTTAATAATAAAATATAAAAAAATTAAAAAGAAAAGAAAAACCCAGATCCCCATCCCGATCTCGAGTTTGCACACAACAATTTATTTAAAACAAATATAACAACACTGTTAATGTGCAATGCCGTTTATATAGATAGAGGAGACTAGTGGAACACATTCATTGCTATATCTGCTCTAATTAAATTATATATGTCTACTTTTATGCCGAAAAATAGATAATTTGTATAGAGATTGTTCGTTTGTTAAATTTTCACTTTGGGCCTAAAATGAGTAATGAGTTACATAGTAATAGTATAACAGTAACGTGGGAAGGGTAAAGCAGAAAGGAAAGTAAATGCACCTATCTATATCTTTATCGTTAAGCTATTTAATTAAAATTCAATATATTTATAATTTCCGTACAAATAAATTGACAAAGAAAGTGATCTGTCCGTTTACCCTCATATGGTGATAGGTATTAGTCTTATCTTATCTGGATACATGATACTCACAATGCACTGAAAATTGACATACAGACAATTCAGCTGAATGGATATATAACTAATTGCAAAAAAAAAAATTTTTTTGATTTAGCAAGTATGCAGCTCAATAAGCTAAAGACTAACAATGATATTATCAAGCATATAAGACACCCAACTAGAATCTAGTGTATATATTTAAGAGGGGAGCATTAATTTGATGAGTCAAGTTCGTTATATCTCTCATACCACACGTGGCCATGGGTTATATTTTTAAGTTCTATATGAATTTGTAGTTAAATATTTTTTAAAAAAATACGACATGCGTGCTTTATATAAGAAATTTGATTTAGGTATTTTGCTTAATTTCATAATAAATTGCAGAGTTAGTTGAAATCACAAGTGGATCGTTCAGTGTAGGAGAAAGCAGTGTGATTAGATAAATAATTGGGGAGTGATTAATTTGAGGGATAGGAATAAGAATGAAAAGAACATATCATGCAAGGCGTTGCAGCTCGGCAGTCTTATAGGAAGCAGGATCTGAGTTGAGGGAACAGTCCTGGCACATGCTTGCCATGTCCAATTTTTCCCCCCTGATTTTTTTGCTCACTTAAATCCATCCATATATTTTTTACCCAAAAAAATCATCCATGTATAACTAGCTCCGTTATATTAGTATAGTATAAGAGATCATTGATGTTAGATTTGGTCCGTAATGTTGGGATTTGGGCTCCTTTCTTATGTGGGAAAAATCTCATATTTGAATTCTCCAATTTGATGTATTTCCTATTTTGTGAAAGCAAGAAAGTAAAATGAAAGGAAAGAAATAGGAAAGAAGAAAAAAAGTGAGAGAATAGAAAGAAAGGAAAGTTTCTTCTATGTGAGAAAAAATATTATCTCAAAATTTCCTAATTTAAGGTTGTCACTCACTTATTTAAGTGGAGAGAGTGCATGTTAGGTTTTTGGGCAGAGAGACCCTATCGAGGCCTGATAGGCTGAGATTAGAATAAACTAGATTGGTCAAAAAAATCTAATGTTAAGGCCATGTGAGAAAAACAAAGTTTCATAGGACAATATTGGTAAATCAATGTTTGCATACTCATTAACCATTGCATCATGCTAAAACTTGGCAGCTAGTTTAACGCATGTGGTTCGTCCCTTTCGAGAGTGGGATCATGGTTCATAGGCTTAGTGTGAAAGAAAACGTGTTCCGAGTTAGGGATATTTTTTTTTTGGTATCGGAAATTGTTTCGTTCTCTATTGTAAGCTTGTAGTTTTAGCTGTAGATTGATTGTTTACATGTGTTTGTGTATTTGCTTGAGACTCTCTTGTACCCTATTTTGATCATAGTGGATCATTTTTTATTGATTTAGTTTTTACCATAAAGTTGAGAGGTTTTCCACATTAATAATATTGATATCTCTTGTATCATTTATTTTCTGCCGCATATTGTTTATTTGTTTCCTCACATAATCTTACAAGTGATAGGAACATTTTAACTTCCCTTGTACCCTTCCCAACACATAATATAAGACATAAACTATATTTATTAGTGGGAAAATAACTCTTCTAATCTTGATAGTTTTGATTCGATTGTAAACCCGTCTTTATACTTTTACTCGTTAGAGCTCATTAACTATAAGTTTAATTCCATTGCAATACAGTCCATGAACTTTATTAACATTGTAGGAATTGAGTTGCAATGAGTTGAAGTTAAAGAATTGAGCTTCAACTAAATCAAAACTATACAAATTGAGTTATATCTAGTTAAAGTGTAAAGATTAAGTTGCAACCAGAGTTAGAACTATATGAACCAAAAGACCAATTTTCCCTACCATTTCTCCCTAAACTTATATAAACTAATATACAATATAATATTACACATAAATATTGTTATAACATCACATTTGCTCAAACTACTTCATCTTGTTATCAAAATAAGAAATATTTACTTAATTTAATTAGATTAAAAAAGTTAATAAAGTTAGTTAACATAATATATATTTTTAAAAATACCTCAGTTATCTTTCTTAATTCCTTCATTTCCTTACCTTTTCTTTTATTATTGAGAGAATATCAATGAGGACAAATTAAAAACAAATTGACAAATATTTGAAAAACTATATATTATATTTTAGATAAAGACCAACTCCTTAAATATATTGTATAGGAGTATTAAAGACAGGAGGGAGTAAGAACTAATTTACTTTATTTCCTTGGCTCACTTAAATTAATTAACTCTTATATTATGATCAAGAGGAGTAACTCACATGCGTTTACTGTTTTTATACAGCTGAAAAGTAACTAACATAACAATCACTACAGAAACATAGAAAAGATGTTGAATTTTCTCTGGTTAATTGAAATTTGAGATAGAAAATTTTGGAGTATATGCTTGTGGAGAATATTATTTATCTATGAAATATCATCTACAGGGGCATAAATGATTGCGCAAGATCAGAAGCTAAACACTGAACATTACGAATAATTAGCTTGTAGTACTTCTATTATATATGGTCGTCAAATCAACTTTATCCACAACGAAAACGTTAATTAATATGCAAATAACACTACCTATGATTAGATTTTTTATTTTTTTTTGCCAAACCTATGATTCGAATTTAAACATTGAATATTCCGTCATCTTCATTCATTCGTCTTTGTACATTGAATAGCAGTTTCGGTTTCGCTTTTCTTACAATTATGAATATGGGCAAAACTAAATTCGTCAAAACTGACACTACTTATGATTACATATTTTTTTATTTGACTATAGGTTTCATTTTTCAAGATTTAGAGTGTAAAATGTTTTGTCTCTCTTAATAAGTAGTTGAAACCGCTTACTATTTTAACCAACAATTTGTTAATATAATTACATAATATTAAAAAAAATCTTTGCAAAACTCAAACAATATCTACATATATGTACCCGTCTGCTAGGTTTGTGAAGCATCGATGAACATGTAGTTGTGACTATATTATATATATATATATATAAACGAGAATTCCATATCAATATCACATGAATTTCTAAAATCCTTTAAAAGGTTGCTGAATTTTTAAAGAGACACTTTGGTTTTAGGGGTAGAATCTGGGTTTTTTCATTTTGATGGCGTGATACCTGAAGCAAAGAGACAAAAGCGAGAGGGAGAGGCTAACAGGGGGAGAGACGATGATCAGGTCGAGCTTATTAATCCTGTTACAAGCTTTGTCATTTATATTATAAGTCTAGTTATTTCCGCTACTGCTTATGTCAAAATACGTTCACCAATTTAAAATGCAAATTCAGGACGAGCTTCTTAATCTCGTTATGAGTTTTATTATTTATGTTATCAACTTATGATTCTAGTTATTTCCGCTATTGATTATCTCAAAACACATAAGCATCCATTGTGTTTAGCCAACTTAAAATATAAACCTAAGACATTGTGTGTTTTGACATAATCAATAGTGAAAATAATTAGACTCATAACGTAAAAAAACAAAACTCATAAAAGAATTAATAAGCTCGTCCTAGGTTTTCATTTTAACATGATGAACGTGTTTTGACATAATTGGTAGCGAAAATAATTAGACTCATAACAAAAATAACAAAACTCATATCAGGATTAATAAGCTCGACATGATCACCTTCACCCCCCAAATCAACGTCTCACTCTCTCCTTGTCTCTCTATAAATGTCAGCGTTAGATGTCACGTCAACCAAATTAAAAAACCCAGATTCCACCACTAAGACCAAAATATCCTTTTCGCAATTCAACAACCCTTGTAGAGTTTTAGAATTTTATTTAGTATGTATATGGAATTTTCCCTATATAAAAAAGTAACTTGTTATTGCATATTAATTAATCTATTTAGTTAGGCCAAAAGAACAAATAAGCCTTCCCTTTAAAAATTGGGCATCCAATCATGCGACTCTTCTGATTCAGTGCATGTACTCCGGATCTATTTATCTTAGGGCTTGTTCGGTATAAGAGATTTGGAGAGAAAGGAAGGGGAGGGAAAATTTTTATAAGTTGAATTTTAAAAAATTAAAAAAGTGGGGTTAAAAGTTTTAAATTATTTTTTCATACTTTTTTATGTTACATTTTTTTTATATTAAAATTTTATAACCCCATTTCTTCAATTTCTTTAAATTCAACTCCTAAAATTTTTATTTTCCCTCCCCTCCCCTTAATACCAAACAGCCCCTTAGGGATGCCCAAATAAAAATAATCAATTAAAGATAAGTTAAGGTGCAAATATACTAGCATGTTTTTACTAAAAATGCCTGTTAACGTTCCACGTGGAAGCAAAGATATCATAACGGTTCAATATATAGTAACTTTTTTTACATATGCGTGGATAAAATACCATGAGCTCCACATAAAAAATGATAGTGTTGGATTATATTTGACAACAACAATAATAAAGTCTTAGTTCTACTACGTGAGGTTAATTATATAGATCGCACGATTCTATTATGCTTTGTCAAAATTATAAGGTCAGCTCCATGGATAGTACGACGTCATTGTATTATGTCAAAACCATATATTTATATATGTTATTAATTAAAATATCCCTTTATAACCATGTTAAGTGTTCGCTTCGGCCTCCTCCAATATCTTTTTGTTAAGCTCCATACTGTTTGATCAATCATTCTTATTAGTGCACCCAATAGCCTTTTTTGCACATGGTCAAACCACATCAAACGATTTTCTACAATTTTATCTTCAATAGAAACCACCCCAACTCATTCATGTATATAATCTTTATAAATCTTATTTATTCTTGTATACATCATCATCTTATCTACTTTTATTTTATGTTTATGTTGTGCTTTTAAAACCCAACACTTACTACCATATAGTATTGTTGGTCTTATAGCAGTACGACAAAATTTATCTTTTACTCTATTAGGTACTTTACGATTTCAAATAATTTAACTTGAATTTTATTATTAACATTTCTATCAATTTCCCCATCTTATTAAATAATTGATTCTAAATATTTAAAATCTGTCACTTACAGATAACTTGTCCTCTCAATTTAAATTCCACTTTACTTCTAGATTATTAGATTGTATTTGACAATCCTGACATTTTTGCTCCACTGTTTATATGTATTTTTGCACTTGTGACAAAACATATGATGCCAAACACATTTTGATCTTAGGCTTATAGTCTAATACTCTCTCTCTCTCTCTCTCTCTCTCTAAATTTTAGTTAAATTTTTACTAAGGACAAACGAATAGAGTATTTTACATAATTATTTACATTTTCATACACTAATTCCTAAAATTTCACAACTATTTTTCAAAATGATCACAAAAAAATATGACTACATCACATAAAATCTACCAAGGCACATTATTTGTAAGTTATGAATAATATAAATCATCTCAAATTTCATATACTACATGGAAAAATGTTTATAATCATATAACAAATAAAAATATTATCTAATAATAATCATATTAAATATGGTTACCCACCAACGGCCTCTAAGCTGTCTGGTATGGTTAGTGCCCTATGTGGCACCCATTTTGGGTTCAATCCTGGCCTCATGTAATAAAAAAAATATGGTTACCCAGGTTTGGAATCTTACTTTCAATTGATATACAACATTTTTACTTTTTTAATAATTGAGGGTAAAATGTAAAGTTTCTAAAGTTAATGGATTAGCTTTTGGTCCCTGGAATAAAAGCTTATGAATTATTCAAAATTAACCTACATGCAATGTGGCCATCATTATTTGATCAATACAGGTGGAAAAATAAATGGATTATTGGTCAATTGAGTGAGAGGGGTGAACCAAAATTAATGGCAAAACACTTAGCTAGGAGATGGAACAGGTATATAAATATAAGAAGGGGATTTCAAACGATGGCACAAAATATTCAGATTAATTATTTGGTTGGAGGTTGATGCAAGATTGTAAATTCAATCTTGATTGTTTAGGTTTTAGGATAGAAGAGAAGATAGGGGAAGAAGAGAATTAGAGGGAAATGAGGACAGAAACAGAGGAAACAGAGGAGTGACAGAAACAGAAATGTTATTCATCAATTATCAAAAGTCATCTGTACATGAGAGGGCTTGCCTTGTTTATATAGGCCAAGCTAATGCTATTGTAATACATATCTTTCCTTACCGCCTACACTAATGCTTATTGGGCCTAATACATTGAGTGGGCCTAATCTCTATTAACATCTCATTAATTTTCTATGCTAGGTTAATCTAACTTGGGATACAACTAGTGCCTCTTTTGGCTAATGCTACTCCTAAGGTAGCTATACCATTCTAGGCTAGTGTTGCTCTTCCCTAATTCATATTAACCTAATATCAATTTAGGGATTTACATTCATATTATATTATACATCAATACCCCCTTTTTTACATCCCTGTCCTCAAGGATTTTGAACAACAAATGTCGGAAATTGCTGCTACAATTGATAGAGAGGAGTCAACGATGCTTTTTCTTCCAGTAGACCTTTCCATTGCACTAGTACTTTAGTGATCATCCTCTTCCGACGTTTGTTCACCCTCTTATTGAGAATTCTGCCTGGTTCTTTAGTAGGAGGCAGTTCTAGAAATTCAGAAGGCGGATGACAAGGCTTAACAGTAAGGTCTAGACATAGCTTTAAAAAGGATATATAACATCCCAATTTTTAATGAATTAATTAAATAATTAATATATAAAGCATAACAGATTAAATGGAGATCTTCCTAAACTAGAAAACTTAATCAAGATCCTAGAAATTAGGGATGTAATAAAGGGAGGAAATCATAGGATTTGTTCTGATTTTCTTACAATTCCTAATACGATTTATAAGATTAAGGATAAAAATTATAAAGAGAGAGAGAGAGAAAGTTTAAAGTATAAATATATACAAATATATTATTAAAAAAAGGGGAACGTGGTGTGGGGCTTTATATATATAAAGCCACACTCAATCCATAGCCACAAAGGAGTATGTGCTGTTAGATCGCAATTCCGCAATTCCCAGTGCCACTGACGGCAATTATTTTGGAATTTAGGGTTTTACTTTAATGATCAATAAGATTGATCTGTGACCTGTGGTTCTTGGAGTTTAGATTATTATGGCAATTTTGCTTTGGTAAGAGGTAACCACTTTCCTCTTGTTATGCATACTTGTGACATGCTTGTGAGTGGTTTTAAATACATATATAAATTTACAATTGGTTTGTGATATATACTATGAAGTTACTTTATTATTAAAATTATTTTGTGGGACTTATTTTATTCAGGAGTGGATAGTAATATAATATTATATGAATTTAATGTCAATTCATGATATTAGAAATTCTTTTGATATGTATTACAACAAAGAAAAATCAAACATTTAATGTATCTCTAGAAGAGATATGCTTCCAAGGTAGGAAAACAAGCATTCAATAATCTTCTACTAACAAGATATTGATGGATCCCCTTATTTAGCTAAGAGCTTGATATTCATTTAGTTAATGAAGATTATAGGGTACAAACAACAATACAAGGCCATAAACACTATGTATGTTGTGAGTATATATTTGCAATTTAAACAGAAATATGTATGTCGTACAAATCAAGAAGGTTAGTTCACTCACACGAACAGTTGTCTTCCTACAAAGGCAAATGAGGTTAAGACGAGTAAATGATTACTATGAGATAGTAAT
This sequence comes from Acacia concinna, assembly GCA_037177275.1. Lineage (NCBI taxonomy): Eukaryota > Viridiplantae > Streptophyta > Magnoliopsida > Fabales > Fabaceae > Acacia > Acacia concinna. The sequence continues at coordinate 2,208,506 of JBAGKO010000002.1, read as the reverse complement.
GAAAGATATTTGTATTTGAGTTTTCTTAGTAAAATTGAGATGGGATCTACATATGCATATTTCTTATGCAAAATAGATCGACCTATGAATACATGGAAGTATCATAAGACCTGTAGCCAAGCAAATGATTGTCTTTTACAAATGATTGTGAAAAGAAGTTTTGGTTTCAAATATAGGAAAACATTGTGGAACTTAATGCTTATACAGTTAAAGACAAGATAAAATTGACGTGTACTATCAAACAATCATCGTAGCATGCAATTCATATTGCATGTGCTTAAGAGTAAGCCCACAACATAGGACATAGGTGAAAGATCGCTAGTTTACTACGGCGTGAGTCCCAGGAAGAAAAAATCCTTCCCAAATGCCCTCAGGACTTAAAAGGCATCATGAATGCTTGATTTGGCGTTAACTACTTTAGCTGAAACTCAATGACCGCACATGATTCGATTAAATGAGTAAAAACTAGGAAAGCGATCAAGTTAAGAATGACCAATGTTTTAGTCAAAAAGGAAGATTCACTCCTAAATACATAAGTTGTGCTAGTGTTTGTGGTTGACCCCTTACTAGTTCGCTAAGTAACTTATAAGTACATATACAATGCACATCGAGGGCAATATGAGTTAATCTAAATATTAACTCAAGAGAGATTAGATATGCCATGAAGCATGTGTACGGGAGAAGTTGGGGCATTTGATGCAACAATTTACAGACACATAATAGGTGTCATTAGATGCTAATCCTATGAGAGTATTTCTAGTATTGCAAGGACCAAAAAGCTCGAAAGACTTTACCAGCTTAACTATCTTGTAATTATTCCTTACTTACCTGTTAAATTGAAATTGTGGTTACTAGGTCCATGTGACTCATCTCGTAGTTGATTATTATTTTTCAGGAGAGTTTCCTTATGGGATACATTTAAGGAAGGCTTGAAGGTTTAGGTTTGCATTGTGCAATTGTAAACCTCCTATTTTGGTAATTATACGCTGACTTTTTAATTACCACCTAGGGCTCATTTATACTCTGATATAACTTGAAAAATTATTTTGAAATTTACATGACTAGTTTATTTATTTATTTTTTGTACTAAGTTGGGGTGTGAATAAAGGAGGCCTATGGTCATAAGTGATATATTTTAAATTTTGATTGTGGATCTACTTTTGTGCAATTTTTCATAAAGTTATGGTTTTATATAAAAATAAATTATTTAGGAAAATCACAAATTGCTATTGATGAGACTACAATTGTGAGAAAAGATATAAAGCCTATTGGAAAAATTTAATATCGGGCTTCATATGCTTAAGAGCTAATTATCATACATGTGATTTTAAATGAGATGTTCAATACTTTTTAATCGTGATAGATTGGCGTTTTATTTTTCTACTATTTGTTAGATCCCATGATGTTTTGATGATAACTCAACTTATTGCTTCTATATCAAATTGAGTTTTCAAGATTGTGTATAAAAACTTTGCAAATGTAAATTTTCAAATGAAAGATGAAAAACTCGAGTTTTATGTACAAACCTCAAGTTTTGACAAGAAGTTGAATCAAGGCAAAACTTGAGTTTTCAATGTAAAACTTAAGTTTTGTCATAGGCTTTGAATTCTCACATTCTCCAAAAACTCGAGTTTTCAAATTAGAAACTCAAGTTTTATCAAACTAGTCAAAATTCTAAAACTCTAAAAAACGTGAGTTTTTTTGGTCAAAACTCAAGATTTTTCAAACTCTTTTCAAAATCTTCTTAGTTTCAAAAACTCAAGTATTCTTCCCAAGAACTCAAGTTTTTCAAGATTTTAGAAAGTTTTATAAAAACCCCAATTACTTCAAAAACTTGAGTGTCTAAGGGAAAACTCGAGTTTTAACCAAGAATTTGAAAACCAGCAAATTATAAAACCTCAAGTTTCTTAACAAGTTTTTGAGTTTGAGAAAAACTCGAGTTTCTTAGTTAGTCTCTAAAAACTCCAGAATTTCCACAAGGCAAGTTTTTATAAAACTCAAGTTTTTGAGTGTATAATTTTTCTAAGGATGAAACCTCGAGTTTTATGAGAAACTTGAGGGTGGTATGAAAAATCTCAAGGGTATTATGAACCTTGTGAAAACCAAAACAACAGAGTATACTGGCATAATCTTTGAATCATTTTTCACATATGATTATTGATACCCATTTGTTACTAATGCTTTTCTAAGTATTCTTACATGATGTCAAACAAAATACAAGTGCTCAAGAATAAATCCAAACTCAAGAATTTAAAAAACACTTTATGTGCAAAGCATTAAATGTTGTATTTAATGCAAACCTGTAATGATTAAGGACATTCTCTCTGCTCGCAACGGCTATATTCTTCAACTTAGAGTATAATTCCTATTGTTTCACAACGTCTAGAACCTAAGGGACCAATATAGCTGCAACAAACACTTGAATAGTCTTAACTGTCACCAACCTCAAAGACAATATAAATAGATAAGGCATTTAAGACGATCACAACCAACTGAGTCAAAAACTTCATCGAGCTTCTATTGCATTAACTCTCATCTTAAATTATTTGTATTTCCATATCTAAGCTTCATTGTTTATATATCCACTTTGTGAGAGAGTACTAAAAGTTTTCAAAAACTAAGTTAGAGATATTCAAGTTAGAGGTGTCACATTCTAATTTTTGGGCCTTTACTATACCTCAAAGTAGTTCTTTTAGAACCACTTGTTACACCCATACGTTGGAGCAGAGAGGAAAATTTTCGCAAAATACATTAATGATAAATAATTTTTCATTAATGAACAGAGGCATACAAACCATAATTAAATGTATTACTCTCAGAACACATACATACAGCCCAAAAATAATAACAGGAATCCTAACAAAACTATATTCGATCCTTGCCTTTGCTTCTTGATCTTTCATCTGCATTGTAGAGAGGGTAAGGTTTCAGGGGAAACTTCAGTAGCAAAATTATAACCAATAACAGTATAATGCAATGCATGTCATGCTATATGCAATGCTCGTACTACTCCTCTAATTCCCTCTATCGGCACTTACTGTGTACAGGAAGCATACACGTGACTCTACCTTTATCACATAGCCAAAGTATATAAACAGAGACATCTCATACATATCATGCTCGTTGAACTAGAACACAGTAAACAAGCAATCAATACACAGCATACAAGCAAAGCAATACAAGTTGATGTTATAGATTCTAGCTACTGTATACTCCTATGTAGTGTGTGTAACATCTCAGAATATTTATAGGCCGAAAATGGGGTATTTTTATCCAAAATAGTGTTTTTCGGCTAGACCAAGGTTTGTACCCTAATTTTTTTTCTAGGCTTAGATGAGGTATTCCGGATGAGCCAAGGGCCTTAGTCTATAAAATATTGAAATATCTCACAACAATAAAGGTGAAACTCGGGGAAGGACCTATGTGCAAAGAGAAAAAGTTTTGCAAAATTTTGGGTCAAAATGCGGATAGGCTTGAGGTCCCCAAAATCTCCCATAATGGTCCCGCATATAGTATATGACGTCCAGAACAATATAGAGTGATCAGATTAATTTTTGGAGGTTCGAGGAAAATTTATGGGATCTGCGAATATTCTGGCTGGACCGGGTCCTTGGCCATGACAGATATTTTGGAACCTCAATGTTCTGGAAAGGGACTTGGGAAAATTAGTATGTTATTTTGAAAAAATTATAAAGTTGGTTAGAGGCCAAGAAAAAGTCCAAAACATATCAGCTGAAATTGTTGAAATTGGCTAATTATCGGAAAAGGGACTTTTTGAGAAATTTATTTTAGGAGTTCTGGACATCCAAAAATTACAAAATTTTAATAGGAGCCTCTTGATATTTTTAGGGATTTTCTATATAGTTTTCATAATTTTTGAATAACTATAGAATTTTCTAAAAGTTTCCAGTTTTTTGGACCAATCAAACAGAATTATCGATATGATTTGAGGCTGATAGACCCCCTGGGCCCCATAAAAATGTGGATGCCCTTGCTTTAGTCAAGAATTCAAATTTTTTCAAGAGGAAAATCAAGAATTGTGTGGAAGTTGTTGGATCCTATGTTTTGATGATTATTAAACTTAATAGGATTTGACAAAATGTTTTTTATTGTGAAAAACTAAAGGGAAATTACTTAAGTAAGTATACTTGAGTAATATCCACTTAGAATGAAAGAAAGAAAATGTTTTTAAACTTGACAAAAACCTTACTGGTTTTCCAACCTCGAGGGTAGCCAGCTTTGCCATAACGGCAAGGTTTGTGCTAGCCTTGCAAATTGGCTAAAAGGTGACCTAGCCTTGAGGGTGAGGTTCAACCTCGAGGACAAGGACCCTGGGCCTCAATAGCTAGGTTTTGCACTAACCTTGCGGTGCGTGCAAGGCTAGACCAAAACCTTGCTGGCTGGCTGAAAGGAGCCACAACCTTGAGGGTAATGAGTAACCTCGAGGAAAGTGGTCCTTGGTCACAACAGCCAGGTTCGTGTGGAACTTTGTCTTGGTAGCAAGGCTAGACCAGAACCTTGTTCTTTGGCCAAGTGTGACCCCACCCTTAAAGTTGAGTGCCAGCCTCGAGGTCATGGGTCCTTTCAAGGTTGGATCACAACCTTGCTAGTGATGCAAGGCTACTTTTGCAACCTTCCTTGAAGAGTACTTTCTTATGGTTGAAGTTGCGACCTGCATAGTCTGTTGTCATGACCAGAGGTTCACTTTCTCTATGTACTCTCTAGTTATTTTAGTCGTGACCTAAAACTCACTTCCTTTAAGACACTCTCTGGATGAGTTAGTCGCGACCTAAATATCTTGAAGTCGCGACCTGGGTTCCATAACCTTGCAATTGATGCAAGGTTGTTGTGGAACTTAGCTATGTATTTCATAACCTAGCAAGGTTTTGTAACCTTGAGGGAGGACTCTGACCTCAAGGGTGTGTCCATGACTGGTGACCTTGCAAGACAACTTTAAAACCTAACGATTCATTTTTGTAACCTTGCAAGGGTGAGCAACCTCGAGGGTACTATCTAACCTCGAGGCTGGTAAGTCTTTTCCTATATGCTTTGAATTGTCTTTGTTTTCAAAACACGAAACCTCAAGGTTTGATTTCCAACCTCAAGGGAGCAAGCAAAACATGTTTTAAGTTTTTTAAAGGTCAATCTTGAGTACATTTTGTATCCTCAAGGTTACTACTCAATGTTGCTTATATCCTCAAGGTTAAGACTCAACCTCAAGGTAATCATATCTTGTAACATTCTTAAGGAAACATTCTTTAAATCTTTCATGTGTTATTTTGAGACTAAATCCTCGAGTATATTGATTTTTAAAGAATTACCTCGAGGATGACCTCAAACTTTAAGGGAATTTTAGATGTTGGTTTTCCAGAAAAGCACAGCATCGTAACATAAACATTTTAATCATTCAAGATTCTATTATATTGATACCTACTTGATTCTAACCTTTGCAAATAATTTATATTATATTTAAGAACATGTTATGAGTCATCTGGAGAAGTTTCAAATACAAATCAATTGGTGAAGATGTTATGTCAAACGCATTTAATGCTACTTACCAAATATGACTAAAGTCTTCACATACCTTCCTTCAACAACCTTAACGGATATATTTATGACCAAGAAGGAATGTTTTTGTGCTTCAACGGAAACTCCCTAAAAGAATGATGGAATGTCAATGGCTAAAAACAGATCTCCAACGGATACATCAACGGACGCAAATTCCTCAAACTATAAATACGAGTCCATTAACGACAAGCAACAACTAACGAATGAGCTATTAATATGAATTATAAATTCTTTGAGTGTGTTGCTTTTACTTTGTCATTAATTATAGTTTGTACTTCAATGATTATTATTCAACTCTTTTGAGAGAGTAGTTATTATCTTCCACAAACATTTGTGAGACACTCAAGGTTGAGATACCTTGAGTAAGGTACTTAAATTGTATTTTGTAAGGTAGAGTGATCCTTAAAGAGTCAATCGAATCTGTACTAAGGCGCCAAGAGCCCGTTGAGAACTCAGTGAGTAGTAGAACTCAGTGGTATCTAATAACTGGACGTATGTCGTGAGTTTAACCGAACCAGTATAAGCTCTTGAGTTCTTGAGTTTCAAAAATAATTCTTAAACACCTAATTCACCTCCTCTTGGGTGATTCGCTTGTTCTTACAGAAGGGACACATGAAGAAAAGTTCAAAACTTTTGAGAAAATTACACATAAAGACCCAAAAATATTTACATTTTGACCCCTATTCCTTCCTTGTAAATACCCATCACCTTTCCTTCAGTTTTTTCATCCCCAAAACGTGTTCCTCTCCTCTCTTAAGGTGCTCTCCTACCTTCTCTTAAAGAATCTTCTTCCGGTAGAAATTATGGTGGTTCCGGCCCAGTCTTTGGTCCAGATAAGTTCCAGATCCTTCCTTCTTGTAAATTCTTTTATTTTCCAGCAATTATTAGAGTAGTTAGGGGGAGGTTCTGTCTAATTGGGTAAGCCTAGATAGTAAACCTAAGGGGTGGTTCTGTCCAACTATCTAGGCCAAAATAAGCCTTCTTAAAGGGATTGCTGCCCCATTGTTCCTAGATAGCTTTTCCTAGGCAGGTGCTGTCCAACTGTCCCAGACTATGATAGCCTTTCCCAGGGGGAGGTGTTGTCCAATGGCCTAGACTAAGGTAGTATTTTCTAGGAGGAAGTGTTGTCCGACAGTCCCGAACAGAACTGGGAATTTCTAAGGGGAGGTGCTACCTAGCTGTCGAGAGGTCTAGTGGGCACATTTAAGGGGAGATTCTGTCCAACTGTCCCGATAGGGCAGTGGGGACGGGCCAGCAGCAGGAGACTTGGGTTGCACAAGGTGGACAATAGAGGGGTACTGGTAGGGGATGGATACGATACAAAAAAGGGAAGGACTCGATCCATGTAATAGGGAACCAGAACCCTAGGGGGATACAAGAAAGAAAGGGCAGTAGTATAGCGGTGTGGGGCTTATGGTAACATGATTTATTGTGGTATGTGTAGGTGTAATAGAGAGGCATACTAGTAATTCAACAACGCCAGAAACAGCGAACCAAAGCTCATACACCATGCAAGGAGTATACGGTAGCAAGAATCTCTACCCTTCGCATGTATTGCTTTGTGTTGTCTGCTGTTTGTTGTATGCTTGTATACTGTGTTCTAGTTGTGTTAGCCTTTATCCATGAGAGATATGACTCCCTGTTTATGCCTTGACTGTTTGAATTTAATATTGGGTCGAGTCACGTGCAAGCTCCCTGTACATAGTATATGCCGAGAAAGAGGGCACTAGAGGCAAATTGTGAGCATTACTTATTGCATGACATGCATTGCATTACGTGATTTCTGGTTATGATTTTGCTACTGAGGTTTCCCAAGAAACCTTACTCTCTTTACAATGCAGGTGAAAGTACGGAAAGAGGCAAGACAAGGGAACAGGCTTAGAGATATAGTTATTGTAACAATAGTTCTAAAGCTCGAGATAAAGAAATTTTAGCAAAATATGAAGACTTAAACTTAAATTTTATTTAATGTGAAATTGTGAAGTTAGATAAGTATATTGTAGGTTAAGAATAAGAAATTGTATTTTTTTAGTAAGGCTCTTGCTAAATTGAGTGATAAATATACGAACATCGGTCATTTAACAACATTTACTCTCATAATAGATTTAGAAAGTTCATTGATTGAAACCTATAATCTAAAACTTTCTTTTTGATTTGATAACTCCTAAATTTTTTGTTAACCTTAAAAAGTCATAACTAATTCTAGGAAACTCCTATGAAGGTGAAAAAATAATTCCTTAGAAAGATCTTAAATTCTTTTACATGATATTAGAGTCAAGATATTAATGAAGTCATCGGAAATAAGGAAACTATATATATAAAATTATAAATAGTTATAAAGTTATAGTAGGAAAAGTAAGAGAGATATTGGAAAAATACATGGTGTAAGTTGGAGAAGTGAGAAATCAAAATAAAACGTAAGGAAAGCATAATATGATGAATTTTGGGGACAAAATTCCTAAAAGGTGGGGAAAATTGTAACATCCTGATTTTTAATGAATTAATGAAATAATTAATATAGAAATCATAACAAATTAAATGGAGATCTCCCTAAACTAGAAGACTTAATCAAGATCCTAAAAATTAGGGACAATATCTACGAGAGAAGGCTCTAGAATGTTATAAATGGTATAAGAGACAGGCCTCCGGTTGGTGTGCCAGCGAAGACCCTGGGCCCTTATGGGGGTGGATGCGTGAAGTCCCACATTGATTAGGAAGGGGAACGAAACACACCTT
>JBAGKO010000002.1:2174850-2200102 GCA_037177275.1 Acacia concinna | reverse complement strand
TTAGATATATATATATATATATATATATAATTATGGAATAGTGATATGTGAACTGGGGCAGGGAAGCCCACCCTGCCTAGCCTACAATTGCCCTACCCAAAAATACTAGTGCTTTTATTACGCATCAAGCTACATTTTACATCTCGTTCATCCTTTAAGCTGGGCATTAGGCATAAGTCATGCCGTGCCCAGCCTTACCCATGCCCACCCTTAGATGAGACAATAAAATACTACCCCCTATCTTAAGTATAATATTCAATTAACTTGTTTGAAAAATTATAAGAAAGCTAATTAAAATACTTTAAAGTATTTAATTTTATCATTTTGTTTCAAACTATTTTGTCTAACTTATAAACTAATATATAATATAATGATACACTACATATGATATAATTACAAGACTTATTTACCTTCATTAATCTCCCCCAGAAAGATATTATAATTAGAATAGTAGATAGTTAGTTTTTAAGATTCTAATCACTTTTCAATCCGTTAACTAATTTTGGATTTTGTAGTTTCATGAGACTAATTAGGGTTTTCATGATTTCAAATTTTTTATTTATATTTTTTTATTTCTTTCTTGTATGTTTTGCTGTATTTAATTTTTGGAAAAATAACACTTAAATACCATTTGAAATTGCAAAACCTAAATTAGTATGTTAACATTTCAAAAAGACACTAAGGTGCCATGGATCAAAATGGGTTTTTAAAATTTTTTATGTGAACAATAATAGGATTTCGCAATATGAGAAATGGGATTTTGTAAGAAGAGTAATAGATTTCGCTAGTTTTTTCTGGTCTCTATTTTTCTCTCTCCCTCTGACAGCACTGTTCATTTAACACTGACACTGACTGACGTATAGTGATAAAGGAGAGAGAAATTTTCCCGTAACAGGGGAAAGAGGGAATTTTCATGAGTCGAGTAATGAGATATGTAAGAATAGTAATAGAATTCGCTAGTTTGTGAATCACTTTTCACATCAGCAACTTTGAAAAACAGATGAGAGAGGGGATTTTTTGCAAGTTGACTAATTTGATTTGTAAAAATAGTAATGGAATTCGCTAGTTTGTGGATCACTTTTCACATCACTAAATTTAAAATACCCAATTTAGTTATAGTACCTTAGTGTCTTTTTGAAATTTAACAAATCTTTTTTGAGTTTTAAAAATTCAAATGGTATTTAAGTATTATTTTCCCTTAATTTTATTTGGGACGTAGGAGTTTTTTTTTTTTTTTCCCCAAAAGAGGTATGAGTATTCTTTTGTAATAAGATAAGGGTCCAAAATTCAACATCCGATTTAGACAATGATAATTACTGTTATCTTCATCACTGGTTTTTCATTATCAGCTCATAATTTCTGAAGGTGATGTGTTTGATGCTTCCCTCTCAATATCAATCTCCATCTTATTTCTAGCGCATTAATGGTAACATGTTATTCACTCTGTTTCATATTACGTTAAATGTCACGTCACAATAAATATATTAAAATTATAATTTTTTTACTATAAAACCTTTATTCATAAAGAAATATAAAATAAGAGAGAATTAATAAAAAACTATATGGAACCAAAATAAAATTCAATCCAATTATAAGTTGTAACAACAATATTATGCCACACACATATGACTTAAGGTCAACAATCCATATGATTTTGGGCCTCATAAAAGGTTGAGGTTGATCGGAGGGAGGCAAATTGTTTGAATTTTCAGTGTTTTTTTTTAAAAAAAAAATTTGCCGAAATTTGAAATTTCAATCTTATTATGTCAGCATCATTGTAATTTAATATCCTTTATACATTCTGGTAAAAAATCTTTTTTAAAAATTTATTAAAATCAAAATACAAAATTATCACATTTTATTTGAAGTATGATTTTTCGGACATCATTTTAAGTACGATTCTCCCATAATTACTGTCCAAAAACAAAAAAGATTCTTCCATAATGATAAATTGATTTGGGTGAGGACAAAGGCTATAGTGAATCTTTTGATGATTTTTTTTTTTCCCTTCTTTCGTTGATAATTGTTGTTAATAGGGGTGTTCAAAAGATTCCAGTCCTGGTACTCCCGGCTTAGTCCCGGGAATTTCTCGGTCCCGGCCAGGACCGGGAGCGGAATCACCCTTGGGGATCCCGGGATAATCCCGGTCCCGGTTTGTGTATTATTTTTTAAATTTTTTTTAATTTTTTTATCTTATAAATTAATATTATCATTTTATTTGTGTATTCTTACTTATATTAATTAAGTTAACTTTTTAAAATATGTGTATAATGTCTTTAGTTGGAATTAAACCTCATATATTGCAATACGAAGCTTAACTATATACTGTATAAAGATAATAATGAAGATAAAAATGACAATAATAAACATAATTTCTAAACTCTATATCAATTTATGTAATTATTATGGTCTTATTAGTTATTAAATGATTATTTTTAATAATAAAATATGAAGAATTTATTTAATATAATTTAAAAAAAAAAGAAAAAAGAAAAAGAAATGAGATCGGGATTTCCCAGTCTCGATCCTAGGGTATCAGGGTTTTCCTGGGATCGAGATTAATTTCCCGATCTCGATCTCTACCCGGGACCAAAAGTAGCAAATCCCTGTCTCAGTCCCTGGTTTGAACACCCCTATGTAGTTATGAGTATTTTTGCACCTTTGGGATTTGTAGATGGGTATTTTTGCACATATGCCCTCAAAATGTTATTAAAAAATTATTAAAGTGGGGCTCACAAAACGTCCGTTACCATTAATTAACGGCCATGGGTATTTTTGCCCCATTTTTGAATGTTCATGAGTGTCAGATGCACTTTTAGAATATGTAGAGAAGTATTTTTGCACATATATCGAAAATCATTATTAGCAAATCAGCTCATAAATTATAGGATTGGATTTTAGATTTTAAAATTTAAATACAATCTTAATGTGTAGTCATAAATATCTTAAATCTTATTTTATTTTAAGGATATTTTTAGATTTCAATCAAACATTCATGATAAAAACAATTGGGTTTAATATAATTAATATGATTTTATTTCCTTTTTAGTAAAGTTAGTTAAATTTTAATTTTTTTAAAAAAAAACCTTCTATTTTTCATTTTCTTCCTTCTTGTATCTCACTTCTCCATTTCTCCCTTTCTCAGCAATAGTTTTATTTAAAAATATAACAACTCAATTCTTCTCACTTTCACGTGAGGATAGTAGTGTTTTCAAAATCTCACGCATCATGAGGTGATACACATATCATGGTGTTCGGTGTCCCTCTCTCTTCCTCTCTCTTCTCTCAAGTCTAGCCTGTATCGCCTATTTGCCCATGAGATAAAATTCATAAAAATGATCAGATTCTTCCCACCGCCTCTGCCCTCTACTTTGTTACCTTTCTTTTGCCTTCTTCCATGCCTTTCCCTTCTGTGTCGTTTTTGTTTTTTAAGTTTTGTCCTCTCACAAAGTTACTGAAGTAGAGGACAACGGCAAAGGAGTAAGAGTGACGGTGGCACTGTGGCAAAGATCTCTCCCTCTATTTTTCTTCTCTTCTTCTCCTTTCTTCATTGTCAACCACGAGATGGAAAGAAACGACAAAGCATAGTGGATCGCGGTAGAACACAGGCGGAGTTTTTCACTTTTTCTTTACTCTTCACTATTAATCTCTTTCACTATTTTTTTTTTAAAAATAGACTTAGGCAAACTGCCAAACTCAGCGGTTTGCCCGAGTTGAGTCAACCATCAAATCAAACCGCCAGTTTCTAATTGGACAGGCCGGTCTGATTCAATTTTTAGTCCATTGATATACTAACACTTTTACATATGCATATATAAAATACTATAAGCTCCTCACAAAAAAATAACAATGTTAGATTATATTTGACAATAATGACGCTTGTGCTCCACTGTTTATACATATTTTTACACTGTTGACAAAACATATGATGCTAAACGGATTTTGATCTTAGGGCAATACTCTCACTCTCTCTAAATTTTAGTTAAATTTTTACTAAGGACAAACAAATAGAGTATTTTATATAATTGTTTAGATTTTCGTACACTAATTCCTAAAATCTCATAATTATTTTCGGGATAAAGTCCAATTTTATTCTGAAAGTTTTTACTTAAAAGCAGTGGATATTTGGAAGTTTTTTTTAGGAACAATTTTATCTAATAAACATACAATTCTTGGCAATTATGCCCCACAATTTAAAATGCTAACTTTGACAGTTAATTTTGACTGATATCCCACATGGCAGCCCCCATACATGCCACCTCATCTTGCCAACTCACTGTGTCTCTACCCTAACTCTCCCTGCTATCTCTCTCTCCTTCGCATCTCCAGAAGCCACCACATTTTTCCAAGAAGCTCTGAACCAAAGAAAGATTGGACAGGAAAAGAGAGTGAAACAAAGCAAGAAATGAATCATGACCAAAATGGCTTGGCTTTCTTCCATGTCTTCATCCCCTCGTCCTCCATTTTTTTTCCTATCTCAATCATCTTCATTCTTGTTTATCACAGTTTTCTTCTTCCCCATCTCTAAAACTGAGGCTCCAGTTCAATTGAACAATAATGACATGTGTACGAGACTTTATAATAATTAATCATTCTTCCTCAAAATTTCTAGCTCAAATATTCTTGTGGTCCCACAAAAGAACCCAACATATATACAAGGAGTGAACAAGAACTGATGCTCAAGAAAAATTGCAAGCACCCAAAAAGCAATGCTAGAAGTACTACTCCCTTGACGGAGAATCCGATGGGGTCTTTGGGTGACGTTTCGGAGGGGTTTGGTTTTGGGTTGTTTCTGCAACATTTGGCGCACAATAATGTGAACCCGCTAGTACCTACATCGGAGTTCTTGCAACATCCATTGAAGTCATGCGCTCTGGCCTCCGAATATGGTTTATCAGAAGAAAGTGGGAGGAGGGAACTAGAGAGGGGCAGGATGATTAGCTGGAGACTGAGGGTGAGTTGGCATATATTGGGGGGCTGCCATGTGGGATATCAATCAAAGTTCACAGTCAAAGTTAACATTTAAAACGGTGAAGTTCATGGATTAGTTTCTGGTCCCTGGAAAAAATGTTTATGAATTATTCGAAATTAACCAACATGCAATGTTGCTATCATTATTTGATCAATACAGGTGGAAAAATAAATGGATTATTGGTCGGTTGAGAGAGCGAGGTGAACCAAAGTTTAATGGCAAAACACTTAGCGAGGAGATGGAACAAGGATATAAAGATAAGAAGGGGATTTCAAACGATGACACAAAATATTCAGATTATTTATTTGGAGGTCATAAGCATGAGCTCACAATCTAATTACCAAAATAAATCCTGCTAACGGTGGACATTTTTTTTTCTACTGATCTAATTGAAGAATGGAAGCAAAATGATTATTACTTACGCATTTCACAGTAAGAGGGTTCCTTTTCATTTGGTTCTTGTTATGACTCTGTGAGTAAGATCAACCAAAGCTCTCCTTGATTTTCTGACTTCTTCGTCTTCAGTCGCAGGCAGCGAATCAATTGCTGATTCTGCAATCTTAGCATGCTTCAAGGCTAACTCCCTTGTCCTCTGTATACCTCTGCTCTTTCCAAGATAATCCAGAGCCTGCATTTCCATACATGCATTGCACATATAAACAAACCAGTCTAACAAGTTTAAATGACCTAAATTCGAATACTGACATAGTATTGGTACTTTCAGTATATGAAATTATATGAGATCCTTTAGGACGAAAAAATTCTAAACGATGATTTTTTACGGATTCCCCTTTAAAAATCCAGGTATGTTTTGTTATTAAGTAGTTCATGGCTTTTTTGAACTATATTCCAGTCATTTTACAGAACCTTCTTTTGTTCTTTCTGTGCCGTCACTGTTGGTGTGCTAGTGAATCGGGTGCCTATGGATGATCAAATCCAATTGTATGCCTATAATCCCTCAAAATAGTTTATACCTTTGTTTAGTAAAATTTAAACTGAACACAGAATGCAAGTACATCACATAAAACTCACGAGATCAACATTCGCAGGGTTGTCAAAGCCGTCTTCGATAACTGGACGCAACTGAGGGAATTCCTCCATTGCAAACAATAATGGAGCTGTTACAATGCCCTGCAATAATTTTTGAGGCCACCAGTTGGCATATAAGGAACATATCATAAAACAATATCTCAGTTATACTCAGTATCACAGAAAGGTGTAAATTTGGTTACAAATCAGGGAAGTAAGCTTAAACACTGAACTGTGAGAAGTTGGAACAATTAAACACTGTTATAAAGGAAACAAAAATTGAGTACTATCAAACTTTCTCAGACATTGCATTTTTCACAACAATAAGCAAACGAGATTTAGAAATCTTCCGGTAATGCCTGACAGTAATTATAACAGCAACATCAAAGTCAGGATAAATAAAACTACAAATCAGGAAACGAAAAATTATGAAATTACATGGTAAATGTCTGATAAAGAGCCCTTCCCAAGAGAAGCTGATGTGCCTGTGAAATCAAGCACATCATCTGTCAATTGATATGCTAATCCCTGCGAAGTACAGCACTGTATTAAATTATGCCATTCAAAGAATATAGACATATCTTTGCCGCTCAATCAGATGACACATAATCAAAAACCAGGCAATAAGAGATGGGTGGCAATCAGAACTAGTACGCCATCAGATATCACTCCCTCCTGTCCTAAATTAACTTATTTTAAAAAGATTAAGAAAGCTAAATAAGTTACTTAATCATATCATATGTTAATTAACATTAACTTATATATTAGATTATAAGTTAGAAAAAATAGTTTGAAGAAAAAACGATAATTCAACCCTTTTTTTATATTTCGGACTGGAGGGAGCAGAACACAACTACACAAATTTAACACTTTTATGGACCCTTGGTAGTTTGAGATGCTCAATGGAGTATTAAGTGGGTTGGCTCTCCCATCTGACAGTTTTATGGACAAGGTTCCCTATGGTACTTAGATACCCATTAATTAGTACTAGAGTCAAGATGGAAAACCATCAGTGCGTCAGTTCCCCAACCCAGTTTGGTACTCATCACATTATATTTTCTTTTTCTTGACCACTGATAAGTTTAACATTATAATTTAACAGAACTAAATATATACAAACCAGATTTTTCCCATACTCAAAAGCCAACGTTGCAACTTCTGTTGTTTGTCCTGCAAGCAGTGCGATTGACTTGCAGCTATTCGAAATTAATGATGCGGTCTTGTAGTATGTCTTCTGCATATAATATTCCATGCTGCGTATATTAACAATTGTTAAAGAAGAGAAAAAAGAGTAAATTGTGTTTAGGTCCCAACCAAGAGAAAATTCGATCAAACGATCTCGTAAAATTTCGTAATTGAATTTAAGTCCCATAGAATTGTCGAACGCTCATGGAATTGTTAATGGAAGCCCAAAGAGTTGTCAACTGGGATTAAGTGCAATTACGAGATTTCACGAGATCGTTTGATCGTTTTTTCTCTTGGTTGAGACCTAATCATGATTTCCCCAAAAAAAAAAACCGTATATATCCCCTCCAATTCAAAGCAGTTGTCTTTTTTGGCACAAAATATGTTATGTAAATATAATATGAATCTCTAATAGTCTATTAATGATATGTTAATTAGGGATTAGGATTTAATAGGCCCAAATGTATTATGCCCAATAAGAATTAGAGTAGGCGGCAAGCAAGGCAATTGTGTACTTAGCCTATATAAGTAAGGCTAATGAACATGTACGAATGACAATTGATTGATGAATGAATTCAGTTTTGTTATGTTCTCTTTTCCCTCTCGGTTCTGTCTCTCTGTCTCTATTCCCCTGCTTCTGATTTCTCTCCTTATTCCCCTCTAAAACTATTCTTTCTACCTCTAATTTCCCTCTTTCCAATCCTAAAATCCCTAAACAATTCAAGATTAATTGCAATCTTGTAAAAAAATATTCAATGCAATTTTTTCTATTGTGATTCCATGAAGTTCATTTGAGTAATATTTATCTATTAACAGAATCAATGAGAATTGATATAATGAATCATAAGCATTTGATACAAATCCAAATTTAAGGCTGCCTTCTTCCACTTATAGAACTAGCTACAATGTACAGAAACATGATTTAGAAGCATACCTACACCGTTGATCAGATGTAGTAGTCATCTGCTTGGTCTCCCCTGTTACAAGATTCTCTACAGCTTTTGCCATCAAAGATACAACCTGCACGTACATAATCCTTGGGCAGATTAGAATTTTTAAGCAGAAGTGATACAATAACACACATAATCAATGGAACTAGGTGATTTATGCGAGAACAAGGAGTTAAGAGTTCTTCGACTGAAAAATTAGGGGGTTTTAGGAAAAATCAAATGTACAAAATAAGTTTGTTGAAGGTTAAAACAAGTTCCAAGAGGACAAAGGCGTTTTGAAGCTGCCATGGGATGGCTTTGAAGGATCAAACTGGTGGACTGAAAAAACAGATTATCTGAAGTAACAGCGTAAATATATAACCTCAATGACTATGATCTACTATGGCCATGAAAATACAATTTGTCCAAAAATCAAAACTAGATGGATTTATTGAACTGATTTGATCTTAAGATTGTTTTTCTTGATGTTAACATGTTAAACATCTCTAGGATACATCTGTACTTGAAAAAGATACTCGCCTACCTCATTGTGTTTCAAAGAAGCCAGAGTAACACAAGCTCGGGAAAGCAAAAAATTTCCAGCTAACACTGCCAACTGCATCAGAAAGTAACAAGAATAGAGCCAAATAACCAACTTATAACAAGTCACATACAAAATATGTCACGGATCACTAATGAACAAAGCAAATGATAAGCAACCAATAAATATCACACGTTTTGAACATACCTTATTGCCCATTACAGAATTTACGGAACCAATACCACGTCTTGTATCTGCATCATCCAGAACATCATCATGAAGAAGGCTAGCCACCTGTGACAATACAAAAGTATTAGTTTGTTAATGGAACGGTGAAGTTTCTTTTGTCCCTGGTAAGGGCAGCCATAACAATGAAAATATAAATACTAGGTATGAGCAAAGAAAGGGGTGGTTCCTCAATGTCATCGGCACCTTCCCAGAATGCATTGATTTAAACAACCACCAATGTTTTAGAAGGAGAGGGACAAGGGTTAACTTAATTATTCTAACACAAACTAAGCCTCCAAAAATGATAACATCCAACATCATACTTTGCCTAAGAAAAGGATACAATTAGCTGCACAGAAAAGACAAAATTCAGTAGAAGAAAGCGAAGTACTTTCCATCGAAGAAGATGAAGAAGTAAAGGCAAAAGGTCAACTTATATGAATGAGTCATGCATAGGACAATGCAAAACTAGATTAGGAACCTCATGTTCAAAACTGTCACAAGTATATAACCTAAATAGTTTCATCCAAGAATTATTTTCCCAATGCGCCTTCATGCTATCACAGACATCTTTCAATAATTCTTTCTCACAAGACCAAATTAAAACATGAACACTTTCTGATGGAAATCTAAGTAAGCATGGTGAATCCACCCTCAGAAATTAGCTCATAAGGAGAAAGAAACATGCCAAAGCCACAAGAGTAATTGTGCTCCCTAATGTAGGAAATCCACCGTAACCATACTACACGGAAAAGACAAATATGCAGTATATGCAAGGCTTTTAATTAGTAAAGTGTAGATCAATATTGTCAAAATTTATGGGCACATATGTGACCCTACACTTTATTCCATGTAGACACTAGCAGTGATATGATCAACCAAAGCATAACTGAAGCCACAACCTAAATAGGTGTCATATAAAAACTCTCTTGTACAAATTTTGTCCTAAAAATGATTTCATCAGGAACATTATGCAATCACTATTTGCTTATTAGAAGAAGAATTTGGAAGCACTGACATGGATCATCTCTGTTATTTCAGCTAATCTTTGCTGTCTTGAACGTAGTTCTGTTGTCAAAGTGCCTGCCTGCTCATTAGGAGGAAGCGGCAGATTTATTGCTGTCGACATCAACAATAAAACCTGAATGAACACCCATATATTAAACCATATCCTGTTATGAGATGTGTGTGCCAGGCAAAATCATGAATAATGCATACGAGTAAAATCATAAACAAATAAGCTATACACTCTCTCAGACAGATAACTAGCTGGAGCTAAAGTTAAGTTATAGTTGATTCACATCATATAGTGAAGAATTAAGAATACCCAAAAAACAACAATCAAATGATAAAGGAGCACATAAAGCTGTTCTTACAAGGAAAAAAGAAAAAGAACTATATGTGAATTTTATCTCACAAATATTCTATCTATCAGAAAATCTAGCAACCATTATACATACGTTTGCCTTGAACTTCATTTCAAGTTCAGGAAGTCATGAAAGACATAAGAAGATGCATGTGCAAGATACATGTACTCTTCATTTCAAAGGACAGATTGCAGTTCCAAAATGAGTAAATGACACCGACACATTGACATTGTGGTGCAAAATATACTGCCAGGTAGTAGGTGCATTGAATCATGTGCCAAGGTATCTTGGACAGATCCTGAATTTTAGGATGAGTGGAAGAAAAACCAGATTTTGTGTCTAAACTGCTGAGATCACCTTGCATTTCCAATTTTTAGATGTGGTCACTTGACCTGACTTGTGTTCCCCAGCAAATATCACATGGTGGTAGAAACATGAGATGAGCATGTGACCTTGTAGGATCAGGCTAATATGTCGGTAGGAGCTAGGAGTCAATGTTTTAGATAACTGGAGACTTGGATCTTACCGTAGGCCGAAATCTTTTTCCTTCCACCCCCATTTTGAAGAAGTATTCAGCAGCTGAAGAAAGCTGAGGAACCTGCGGCAATTTCCAATTTTTACTGTTTATTATGTTTGACTTCTATGCGGAACATGAACTAAACTCGGTTGCTTTCAATCAGACATGTGTTAAAACAAATGGAAGAACGCTTAATACCTCAGCAACTACCATTGCTCGCAACCTGCTAGAAACAAGTGATAGTTCATCGGCAACCAGAGAAAATGGGTCTAGTTGATCCTGAAAACAGTATATTTATCTAAATAGATGAACGTACAAGATTGATGGAGAATATATCAAGTAAATTCATAATTTTTTTTTTGAATTATTCTATTTGTGCTTGCTGATGGGGGTTCAAGTTGCTTTGCTTCCAAGTTTCTTAAATAAAATGCCAATGTTCGCTAAAGTCCGTGAACAGGATCAACATTTGCCAAAATATCAATGACATTAACCGTGATTATATAAAGAAATATAAAAGCAGTGATGTGGTAAAATCTCAGGGGAAATTTTCTACTTTTGGCATCTCTAGGCTGTCAGTAAATATGTTGTTCCACAGGTATAGGTTAAACACAAAATGAAATTTTATATGCTGTCACCCTAAACATCTAGCAGCAGAGTCATCTTTTAGAAATGATTATTCAAACCAGAATAAATAAAAGGAAAAAAGAGTATAAAAGACTAACCTCAACAACAGAGCTGGTCTGATAATGGACTTGATGACCAGTATTGTCCAATTTTGGAAAACCGTTCGAAGAAATTAAACTTCTCGAAACCTGAAACTCCCAAAAGTGTGACAAGTGTATTATTATTTGTTGTTGTTTCTACTCTCTACTGACTTCACAATTGATGACTAAACCACTGAGCACAATTTCATTGGTAACGTTAACTATGCCACTATTCAGGATCCGGCTTTTTTCAGATTCATACTTCATACAATCAAATAGTTACAAATGAGTAATCATCAATTAGGAACTTGCCGACATTATTAGCCCGTAAACTAAAATCGCGAGATAGTATTGAAGCTGTAAGTACAAGTATTTGCCTAAGCTCTGCATCATGACACCTCGTTCTTCAGGGAACCAAATCAGTTGCTAGAAATTATAAAATAATATCCCACATGAGATATTGCTCAAATTATTGGGAGCACAAGCGTGAAATCAAAATGGGAACAGTTTTTTGGGCTTTGGATCTGAGAACAACAAACTAATGGGAACTCCACGAACATATCCATAACCTTATAGAAGACAAGCAGCTCAAGTATAGATACACTGCATAGAGAGCGTAGAAGAGATACTACCTTGTCCGAAGAGCCTCCAGATGACTGGTATGAGAAATGAAATTGATGGTTCTGGGGTCGACTGCAGAGAAACCGTCGACATGTGTTCAAGCTACCTTTGAGATTTCTTCCTGATACCCGATAAAATATCATCGTACCCAAGCAAATCAAGAATTGTGTGGTTACGATGAAGCAGAACCAAGAGTAGACGGAAAAACTTTCAGTTCTTAAATGTTACAGATGCGAGGCGGCCGCCATGGATTAAGGTGGTGTTGACGGCTCGCCAAGTCATACAAGCTAAACGCACCCGCTAAAACACAGCTTTTGAAGTTGGGTTCGAGTCGCAGGATACATTACTGTAAAAATTAAAAGAAAATTATATTGAGGTCCGGCAATATACGTGAAAGAGCTTTAAATATAAATTAATTACCGTTAGATTCTAAAATTATTAATGACGAATTAATAACTTTAGGGGCAGTATTAACAATTTTAAAGTTGTTAATTGAAATTTGATAGTAATAATTTTTTTATTTTAGAGACTTAACAGTAATATTTTTTTTATTTTGAAACATCTTTAATGTATATTTTATTGTTTGAGACCTCAATATAATTTTCTCTAAAAACTATGATTACAAATAAGGACCATAAGATAAAATTTTGATAAAAAATAAAAAATATCATAACAAAAATTTAAAATGATTCAATTATCCATAACAAAACTTTATACATTAACTCTTGTATTTATAATTAAAAAATAACTAAAATTAAAATTAAAACCACCTACCGTTCAATTGTGATATAATCATATCCCTTTTTGTATTTTTTTAATTTTTTTATCATATTCTATATTCATATAATTAATATATTATCAAAAAGTTACACAGCTATATTATCAACATCATATCAATTAAGCCCTTTTTCAGTAAAAATAATTAAGAGCTTTTTATAAAAATAAAAGCTAAACTCATTTTATATTTTTTAATATAATATATTATTTATTTTTTAATTATTAACATTAAATAATTTTTTAAACCATATAATTTTTTTCTAAAACAAAACTAAATCATAAAAAATTTACAGGAAAATTGAGATTTCTTTTTAAATTTGTGAAATTTAAAATTTTGTATTCATTTCTAAAATAAGACAGGAAAGGAATACATAAATTGTGTTAAGATTATTTTAATATTTTTAATTTTATATTTTTATATTTAACCGTTCTCAATAATTTACAATTTTTATGGTTATTCTAAATAAATAGCTGGGAAAACTTTAGAAAAAGACCTTCAAAATAGTTAAAAGATAATTCAGTACTGTGAAATTTGAAAATCTCCTATAAATCCTTTTATAGGAATCTGAAATTTTTAGAATCTTAAAATTTTATAAAATTACGTAAATGTCTCTAAATTTTCATAGTAAAATCATCTCAATTCATAATAAGAATATTTCAATTCACAATAACAGAAGTATTTAGGTAATATGTATTCAAACTGTGAGTTGTTATAAATTGAAATACTCTTATATGAAAATTCATGGGCATTTATGTAATTTAATAAAATTTTAATATTCTAAAATTCCAAATTACTATCAAATGACTTATCTAGAATTTTCAAATTTCATGGCATGGAATTATCTTTTTACCATTTTGAATATCTTTTTCTGGGATTGTCCTTTTATTTTAATTTTTCTTTTTATTTATTTATTTATGCCCCTATAATTAAATTTTTAATTACGGGATAACATAAGTGAAATTCTGGTTTATTGAATTAATTGTACTTCTTAAATCAGTATTGTTCAATTATTTAATAATTGTTTCTTTTCGTCTCCCTTGATCTCTTTGTTTTGAAAAATAAAGTAGCAGCATCCTCTACGATCATTTTGGTAGGAAAAATCAATTTCGATCAAATGGAAAGGAAGGAAAAAGTTCTTACCTTTACATGCTTAGTATCCAATGATAATGGTTAATATGATGAAAATAATGATGTAATGCCAAACTAAGTATTAAAGAGTAATAAAACGGTCGGTTTTTTATTATTAATAAAAAATATTAAAATAAATAGTCATCACTATAGTTATTAATGATAACTGTAATTGTTATTGGCAATAATAAATTGTTGGAGAGTGTAGAAGTATATTTATGTTATTGTTCAAATCATACAGTTTTTATAAGGGTCAAGGGAACTTCTTGCCTTTAAAGTTTTCACTCAGAGCAATTTTGTTTTGAAAGCTTTTTAAAGGGCAATTTTACTCTAGAGGTTTTTAAAAGAGAGCAATTTTACCTCTAGCCTTTAACTCATTTAATTTTAATCATTAGTTAACCAAATATATTGAGTTGATAGTCTATATGACATCCACGTCATTTTGTTAATATGCAAATCTGCCACAAAAACTTTATATGTCATATATTACATTTTTTTAAGGCTTCCAACGTATTTTGGAGCGGCTAACTGAATCGGGTGACCCGGTCTAACCCGAACCAATCCGATAGTGAATCAGTTCACCCTTTTTTTTAAAAAAAAACTATGTCCTTTATAATTTCATACTATTAAGTCTAAAATTTTGATTTTCTCACCAATTTAGCTCTATGTTAGTTATCCAATATAACCTGTTAACTCAACGCCTTGACCGATTTAATGAATAGTCTGATTTTTAATACCTTACATTAATCACATATGACATGGAGGTTTGGATTATATTCATGTCATGTTTGGATCACAGTATTCAAAATCGGACCGGATTGGCTGGGCTGACTTAAAAATCGGTGACCCAGTCTTTGATCCAATATATTTGAGCAGAGAATTGAAGGTAAAAGTGACCCGATTTGAACTGGGGTAAACCAGCCCGGTTAGATGTTGACCCAGTCATTATTTTTAAATAAAAAATTGTAAAAAGTGCATAAAATATAAAAATTCAATAAAAAAAATGACCATCAAGAAAGAAAGGAGAGGAGCAAGAGAAGAAAAATAGAAAAGGAAGTGAGAAAATATGTTGATAATATAAAAAATATGCCTATTCTCAACTATTTTTTATGATATTCATATTTTTAAATTGATTTGATCGGTTTGATTTTAAATACTGAATGAAATGAGCGGTATTCCCCACCGTGAAAGTTTTTTTTAAAAAAAAAAACCAAAATGGCTCACTACCCATGAATCTTTGAACGTGAGAGCCCGTCTGGTACTATTATTAATTGCCTGTGGAATTTTAATATATAATTATACATCAATAATTTCTCCACTTTTATATATACATATTAATTCATAAATAAATTACATCGCTAAACACAAATTATGTTATATTTTGCAAAAAGTTGTTAAATATCTTAAATAATTGCAGTGGTAGTTAGAATTTCAGATTAGGGTATAATATTTGTCTGGTTTTTGCTATACTCCACAGATTGTGTGTAATAGATGTTGGCTAAAAACAGCTTGTGTGTAATAGATAAAATAATTTAACTCTGCTCTCCGTTTTTTTCTTTTTTTTGAGGGAAAAGAAAGTTGAAATCAATGTTTTAAAACTTGTACCAGAGATCGAGTTGAAATTTCAACGGGTGATGGTTCAACTATCCCATTGGACTAGTGACATAGCTAAAAATTTAATAAGAAATTATTATATACATAATTTAGTAATACATATAAAAAAAATAAGTCAATAAAAGTGTAATTGTCAACTAATACCATAATATATAAAATTTTAAATTGAGTGACATCAAAATTTTATCAAATATAATGAAAAGTCTCCAGCCTTTGTTGGTGTTTCAGTCCCTTCATCTAGTTTTTTTTTCTTTTTTTCACCATGTTCCCTTTATCTAGTTTGTTGGCTACTTTTGTGGATCTTTAGTTTAGTCTTTGGTTGGTTTAGTTGTTTGTGTTTATTCTTTCTTTTTTCTTTTTCTTTTTTTTTTGTGACATTGTGTTTATTCTTTTAAGACATCGTTGTTTATTGAACTGCAATATAATTAATATTCTGGGGCTCAAAAAAATTTACCCAATATATTTAAATTGGAAAAATAAATTTGGAGTAGTTTTCCTCGATTTTGAATTAGGTCTCTAAGGTGTTTTTTTATTTTATTTTAATTTTGGGTCTTTTAATTTTCTACCATTAGATCCGTTAGTCCCTGCCGTTAACTAAGTACTAACACCGTTAAAAAATTCCGTTAGTGTCTTCTTCACAATCGGGTTATGATCTGTTATTTTTTGCCCAGGACCTGCTGAACTGAGTCTGTGGTTCACATTGCAAACAAAAACAGAGCATGGCAAATTCAACCCACGATGTGGTATCGTATCTCAAAAAAAAACAAATCACGAAAGAAAAGAAAGACATGAGAGTGGATTTAACAAGGAGAGATCGAACAAAGAATCGAAAGAAAACACAAGATTAGGTCTGAAAATTCATATCATTGGCAACATGATAAATACATTCAAAAACAATGATAAACATTATAAACCTGCACTAAAATATCAATATTTCACTTGAGCAACCCAAATTTGAGTTTTCGATAGCAGCATAGTTTTAAATTAACACCCAGGTAAAAAATCAATATAATCCCAAGTTGGAGGGAAGAATCGAAAGCACAAAAAAATCTGAACAGATTGGACAACAACATTGAATCTGAGACTAATGATGAAACGCAAAAGGTGCCAATGACGGAGAATCTTCCACGGCACGCTGCGAGATTCGATTAAATTAGAGGATTAAAGCACAATGTTGGAACTCAATCGAGCCTTGGGGCAGCGATGCCATCCCACATTGATGAAGTGGGAGGAAAGGAAGTAGGCCGTCAACTGGAAATGAGAAGATGAGAGAGGTCTAAAGAGGGAGGGAACATGAATGTCAAAATCAGAGGATGAGCCAGAAGAAAATATGGACGATGAAGGAGCATATGTTCACAGAAATTTTAACAGTGTTACTCCTTATCTAACTGTAGGGACTAAGATTTACGGTGTACTTATGAAAAATGACTTAATTACAATAAGATTTATATAAAAATAAAATTATGTATGGTCAGTAATGTAATTTATGTTTGGATTAACGGTAGCATGAGTAATAAGTTACTTATATAAAAGTGAAATTTGTTCAGATTTATGGTAGTATAAGTGACTTTTGTTATTATTTTAAGAGAAAAGTCAAATTAAAAAAAAATTAGTTTATTTTAAAAAATTGAAAAATTGAAAATATTTAATTAAATATAATTAAATAATAAAACCTCATATATAAGATAAATCAAAATAAAATTGCAAAATTTATTAACTAAAAAATCCAACAGTAACTGCTATCTCGTTCCTAAATATAAAATTCAATTGACTTTTTAAGATAATTTTAAGAAAAATAATTAAATTGCTTTAAAACATTTAAATTTATCTGTTTTCTTTAAATTATTTTGTTTAACTTATAAACTAATATACTCCATTCGGTCCTAATTATAAAACTTATAATATACTCTCTCTGGACCTAATTAATGAAACAAAATAAGTTATTTAATCATATTATAGATTGTGTTTTATTATATTTTATATTAATTCATAAGTCAAATAAAATAGTCAGAACAAAAACGATAAATTTTAATATCTTTAAGTAGTATAATTATCTTTTTTAGGATTCTCCAAAAAAGTTAATTATGTTTCATAACTAAGACCGAATGGAGTAAAATACAATTAAACACAACATATGAGATTAAATGACTTATTTACTTTCTTAATTTTTCCAAAAAAAGTTAAGTGAGTTTTATAATTAAGATAAGAATAACCTACCAATTGTTTAAATATACTCCCTTCGATCCTCAATATAAGATATATTTTTGTGATACAAAAATGTGTATTATATTTAAGACCAATTTTTGTGACACAAAAATAGGTCTTATATTTAAAACCATAGAGAATATAATATATTCTTACTTCTTCAAAAAAGTTACTTATAGACCTGATTAGACTAATAGAATACCAAACATGGCAATTTGCCAACATTTAGCTAGACGTCCAATTTGTGCAATTAATGTCTGATTTTTGCCCCTCAACGTCATACGAAACACACCCCTAACGAGAAAAAAATTTTCAGGATCATATAAACAGGGGGAAAAAAACTTAAGGACCTCATTCAAAATCGAGTGAACTAGAAGGACCTCCAAATTTATTTTTGCTTTAAATTTATATTAATCATTTTATATATAAATAAAAATATGTAAATAAATTTTAAAATAAAAAATAAAAGAAATGAAAAATGATTAAAAAATAGATAAACAGGGTCTCACAATTTGAAATAGGCCCATCGGTTAAAAAAAGAAAAGAAAGAAAGTTAAATAAAAACCAACAGAAAGACATAAAAATATAATTAAAATAAGTAAGAAAATAAATAAATTTTGCAATTGTACATTAAGATGCTGAATATATGAAAGTTGATATATTAACGTCTTAAGTATCTTAATTAATAACTGTAAAACATATTTATCTTTTATTTATTTTAATTATATTTTGGGACAATTCCACTTAAATACTTCCCTAAATTCAAAAACTCTAAAAAAGATGTTAACATATCAAAAAGACACTAAGGTACTATGGACTAAATTGAGTTTTTCAAATTCGTTAACGTGAACAGTAGTAGAATTTGTAAGTTGAGTAATGGATTTCGCTAGTCCGTGTTGATCACTATTTCTCCCCCTCAAAATTCTCTGACGTGAGCAGTAGTGAAAATTTACAAGTTGAGTAATAGTTTTTTAAGTCCGTGCTGATTACTTTCTCTCTCCCCCTCCGTCGTCTGACAGAGGAGAGACGGGAATCTGCCTGTGGAGAGAACAATGTTGTATTTTCGCTATTTAAGTAATGGGATTCACAAGTCAAGTAATGGATTTCGCTACTTTGTGCTGGTCACTGTTCAGGTCAATGGATTTGAAAAAAAAACCAATTTAGTCCATAATACATTAGTGTCTTTTTTATATGTTAATATCACTTTTGAAGTTTTTGAATTTAGGGAGGTATTTTTTTAAAATTTTCCCTTATATTTTTATATCTTTCTCCATGGAAACTAATCCCTCGGTTAACTGTGTGGTGGTGACAGGGGATGTAAATGTCATTAATTGTACGGGTCTCAAGAGAACTTTTAAAAAATATGACTGAAACTGAACTTGACCTTCGGTCCTTTCTTTGTACCACAACCTCTCTCAAAAAACACCTCTTCATTTTCATTTTCATTTTCACGTTCACGTCGCAGTTTGTTGGTGGATTTGGGGTCAGATCTGAAGAGGTTATGCATTTATTCCTTCGTGAGAATTTCTTCCATCACTCAGCCCCCATCTGAAATTTTTTCACTTTCCTCTGCCATTTGGCTTGAAGGTTTTTTCATGGCACCATCTTCATTTTTCCTACAAGCCCAAACCTGTCCGACTCTTCTTCACTCTCCAGTTTTTACAGCTTTTAGACGCTTCCGGCTGAAATTATGGTTCCCACTGGCCTAACACGGTACCGCTCTTCTCTCTGGTTGGGTCGATCCGGCCATCCGTCCCGGCTATGAAATCATTGGTTGAGAGTGATTTTAAAAGTGTGTGTGTGTGTGTGATACTTACAGCCTCAATTCCTATTATACACGTGCTCCTCCACAATGTGAGTAGAGAGATTCATGATTATTGATGGTCAAAAGAGAAACAGAGAGATTCACGATATTAGCATAAGTAGAAAACACACTACGCACTAACAATCAGTGTATGCTTATTTGGCGCGAGGGAGACGAGTTTTTATGGCGAGAGCAAGTCTTGAATGTGCCCAAAGATTGTTAAGTTAGCTTGAATACTGCCCATTGTTCAATACTTCTTTGGTTTCTTTGGTTTTTATTTATAAGACTTTTTAAAAAATTTTAAGAAAATTCTAAAGAAACTAATTACATTACTTTAAGACATTAAAGTTTAGCGTTTTTCTTTAAATTATGTTATTTGACTTATGAACTTCTATATAATATAATAAAACACAACATATAATATTATTAAATAATGTAATTAACTTTCTTAAAACTTTCTTAAGATTTTCCATTCCCAAAAAGCTATACTTGTCAAAGTGAAGATACTAAATTATATGAATCGCAATTCAACTTGATAAATATAGGAGCAGTGGAGCTCGCAGTAATAAGATGATTTAATTACATGAAAATACAAGAGACTGATTTAATTTGACAATTCAACGAGTATTATTCAAACCCGTTATCTGCTACGTATAGTAATAGTAACTAATAGCCCATGGGACAAAAAAACCAAACTGATAGCCCACGAAAAAATACTGTTTTTTTTTTTAAATTTTAAAAAAGGATTATCAAACAAACAAGATCAAATCTTATTCAATTAATAAATATAGTTAAAGCGTTTGTTAGGAGGTGTTTCTCATAATTTGTCTCAGTGGGGCGATTCCACTAATTGGGTTAAGGTCAAAGAGTGCACGATGACAATGGTAATTATTTAATTTACTCAGATACTACTATTATAATACTAACTAATAGATACGTAGTAATAAACAATAAATAATAATCAATCATCCATAACAGCGCAATGGATAAAGCAATGTACCATTCATGAGATTTCTTTATTCTGTTCCTTCTTGAGTTCTTTCCCAATGTTCAATCCCAAATACCAACCTAACCCAGTTTTATTTTATAGCTTCACTAAAATCAAACCTTGCCGGAAAACAAACCAACAACCCGGATCCCTTCTATGAACTGTCGCTCCGATTTGGCTTCGTTGACACGAATACCTAACCATTACCACACATCGTTCACTGAAATTTGATTTCATTCTACTAAAAATTCAAATTCAAATCTTGTAATTGGTGAATAATACCTGATGTTCATCAGTGTTGGGAATCCAGTCGTTTGTGGCCGGGTTACTTTTATATTCTGGAATCTTCATTCCACCGCCGTTAATAATCTGAGAGTTCTGGAAATTAAGATCATCACCACCTCCCACACTCTCAACCCTTATAAACCCACTTCCTGTCTGTTCCAGAAAACACAGAACAAAACCCAGAATTGATTCAAAAAGGTTTTAAAAAGACTTGATCAGATCTAAAATTAGAAAGATGACGAACCGTGTGATGCTGTTTGTCAATACCGGAGAGCTCTTTGTAGTACTGAGTCTCCACGAACTCGTCCGGCACATCCTTTGGTGGCTCATCGGAGATCACAGCCTGGGGATTTGGTAAAATAACCGTAAGAGACAGTTTGAGAAATTCCGAAAAAAGAAAGAAACAAAGAGAGGCGTTATGGCAGACGTGAGGTTGAGACTGAAAAGACTGAAACTTAAGAAGCTCGGGGGTGTTGTTAGAGAAGACGGTGGAGGAGTGATCGAGAGAAGCATCAGGGTCGGGTTCGCTCCGATTGGGTTTCACGGGTCGCTTGGGAGCCAAGGAATCGAACTGTTGTCTGATCTGATCGGCGATTCTCTCTTGTTCTTCGGCATCCAACACCTCGTCGCTCCTGCTTGGCTTCGTCACCATCCACTGTCCCACCATTGTTTCTTCGATATCTTTCTCTCTTTTCCCTACCGAACCTGAAGAAAGCAACCGATATATATATATATATATATGGAGAGAGACTAGTGGGGTCTGGCACAAGGGAAAATAAAACCAGGGGCTTCGTTAAACCGCTTCGCCGTCAGGGTGGTTTGTGTCGAGATAATATGGGCTTGATTTATTGGCCTTGAAATATAGGCCCATTATTTGCTGTCCAAAAAATAAATCCACTGCACTTCCATGGAGTAGCCTTATTTAGTGTGAGAACTATTAAAAACTGAACCGTTTAGTGAACTAGTCGAGACATTATGTTAAGGGTTGGTCGGTTAGACCAAATAACTAAATTAAGGTTAAATTAATGAGAAAGTAAATATTTTAAATTTATTAATATAAAACTAGCATGTGCTCCCCGATGCAAGGAATTTATATACTTACTTTCATATAGATGACATAAATAGATTTAAAAAAACATCCCCAAACAATAAATGACGTAATATTGATATAACAAATATCATATCAATGTATTGATTATATAGATCCAAAATTGGAATAATACCTTATTTGCATTATTTAATAAACAATTGGTAATAGCCTATGACATTATGTTGACATTTCAAAAGACCTCCTTATAAACCCACATTTTTTGTTGTTCGATTGCCACCAGATTCATCGTTTCTCAACACAATCTTTAATCCTTACATGCTCCGCACTCTTGACAATGCAACATATAGTTGTCCATATGTGAAGACTAATTTCGATAGATATAATCCCACATGATGTAAAGATGTAAATTCCTAAAAAATCATAAAAAGATTCATTTGACAGTAATTAATTGATTGGAAATAAAACTTCTGCTTCTAAATTAATGTATAGTCCCATCAGCTTTATGTTTTGGCAAAATAAAAACTCTCATTGCTTTTTAAATAGGATACTGCTACACTTTGTAGGATATAATTTCCAAATACCCAAAAGTTAAAAATTATCCCTAATTATTGCCTGTCCTTAAAAGTTAAAACTCAATCTTACCCTTTTATCATTTCTCACAATAAACATCTTTTCCATCTTATAATATTCAACTACTTTATTTTGAATCTGACTCCCAACCTCTTGATTTTGTTTTATCTCCCTTCCTCTTTTATCTCTTTCTTTCTTCTTCCATCTACTTCTTTCAGCTTTATATTTCTCTATCTTTATGGGGGAACTTCCTTATGCTACTATAGACAAGTAACTGATTCACCGGTTTTTAGATTGAATCGGCTAGTCCGGTTCGACACCTGCGAACCAATTTTGTTGCTTATCCAAATTAACAATAAGAAGAGCTTGTATCATGTGTACCATCTCCATCTGATCTAGGCAATTTCAGATTTTTTTTTTTGGAACAATTAGTTTAATGGGTAGAGTGAGATTATCGATTAAAAATATTAAATACGAAACTAGTTTCACTGTTCTTACTCACGCCACCATACGTGAAGAAGAACTAAAGGAGAAAGCACATCAACATCATGAATCACCGTAAAGACGTGATTAAGAAAATTTGGAGGAGTATGCGTGTCAAGGTTATTAAGTTCACACTAATCATCCGATTCAACCCAGACAACCAGTCAACAAACAGATCCCATCTAGGCATCAACCTAGTTTGTTATTTGTTTTAAATCGATGTTTATATATTTTCTTTATAATTTTGTTCGTTTACTTTTGGTCATTTAAATTTTTTATAAAGTATATTTTTTATTCTTAACTTCATAAAGTTTATTTTTTTGGTACAATAATTATAACACTGTTAATATTAGTAACAAAAAACATTGATGTGTTAAACTCAAGTGATAAAAAATACTTCATTTAGTCTTAATTATAAGGTTCAATTGAGTTTTTTTGACAATCTTAAGAAAGATAATTACATTATTTTAAGACATTAAACTTTATCATTTTTCATTAAACTATATTGTTTAACTTATAAATTAATAAAACACAACATATTCTACAATTAACTAATGTAAATTGCCTTCTTATGATTCTTTAAAAAAAAGTCAACTGAGTTATATAATTAGGATCGGAGATAATAACGTTGAATTACACAATATTTTTAGATATTTTTTAATTTACCCATATTTTAAATTTAATATTAACAGCATTTAATTATATGGTAATAAATTAACTTTATATTTTCCGTGAGTAATATTAACCATGTTAGAATTATAGAATTAAAAGTATAATTTATAAAGTTAATTACTCATAATGTACTTTATAAATAGCATGCAATATAGGAATGACTGTATTTAGAATACTTGAACTACGAAAATAAAAAACTTGAACTACGAAGAATACTCAGCATTCAGCAACACTGGGCCGCAAACCAGGTCCATAGAATTGGCCTAGGTTCCTAACCTATTCAAGCTTGGGCATGCTTGTTGTACTTAAAAAAAAAACAGAGGAATATGATGAAAGGAAAAAGATAAATAAATACCTTCTAAATATTAAAAATTTTGAAAGATGATTAAAATTTAGTAAATAATAAATGAGAGGCTCTGACTAAAATTTAATAGATAATGACTAAAATAAAATGATTAAAACTCAACAGAGAATGACTAAAATTCAACAGAGAATAATTAAAATTAACTAAGTTTTTACCCCTTATTTATCATTTATGAAATTTAAACTATCTTTCAGCGTTTTTAATGTTTATAGGGTATTCATTTTATCTTTTTCGTTATTATGAATGAATAAGATTGATAAGGTTGATATTGAAAAAAAGAAATAAAAAAGATTTTTATCATTGCTATACTTACTCTTTAACGTTTGAAATCATTATCTAATATTGTTCAAAAAAAATTTTCCAGTTTTTTAACGTCATCAGCTCTGATTTTCTGCAAAAAGTTCAGTACACTGTACATGCTCCTTGCATGCAAGCATGAAATCTTCTTCAATAATAAACGAAAATCAAAGAATTTATGAATTAGCGCGGTTTGGATGATTGGTATAATAAATGACTTTTTTTAATGCTTTCTCAAAAGTGATTTTTTTAAAAAAGAGGTAACTTACAATGGGATAAAAAAAGTGATTTTTTTTTTTCAATTGAAACTTGTCTGGATGATAAACAGAAAAGTAATTTTTGATTAATTTTCTTAAAGAGTTTTTTTTAAAATTTTTTTTGTATAAAACTTTATCAACTTGATTTTGATAATGATTTAATATTTAGAGTGGGGATTTTCTTTCCACCTTATCCCTATTAATTTTTAAAAAACTAAAAAAACTAAAATACTTAATTAATGTTTTTTTTTTTGTTTTTCCTATTATTCTTCGACAAATCTTTAAATTTGAATTTTGTTATATTGTCAATAT
Source organism: Acacia concinna (assembly GCA_037177275.1). Lineage (NCBI taxonomy): Eukaryota > Viridiplantae > Streptophyta > Magnoliopsida > Fabales > Fabaceae > Acacia > Acacia concinna. Next base: position 2,175,201 of record JBAGKO010000002.1, on the reverse strand, counting down.
ACCTCTTCAATGAAATAATTTTATCTTTTTTCTATTCAATGAAATGAAACCTGTAACATGTTTAAGCCCTCCCTCGTAGATATTGTCCCTGTTTGCAGCCGTAGTCAAGAGCAGGATTTTGTTTCCCTAGATACAGCTATAGCCACCCAGAAAACGCATCCTCGATAGGAAGATATCTACATCTTTATAAGGCGTGTTTCGTTTCCCTTCCCAATCAATGTGGGACTTCACACATCCACCCCATAAGGGCCCAGCGTCGTTGTTGGCACACCAACCGGAGGCCTGGCTTTAATACCATTTGTAACTTTCTAGAGCCCTTCCTCGTAGATGTTGTCTCTGTTTGTTACAAAT
>JBAGKO010000002.1:2143379-2158486 GCA_037177275.1 Acacia concinna | reverse complement strand
TGACAGAGTTAACGGTTTAGACTTAAATACATGTTTTTAAAATAGAAGGGAGATTTATGTAATTAAAATAAAACACGGTGATGGTCAAAGCATTTTACTCAATAATTTATTTAACCTTCTTCATCTCTTTAAAAAAAAAATCTAACTACACCCTGTATTTAAAACGATAAGAAGTATTAAAATAGACACAGCACAGCTTGGTGAAGAAAAGCAGGAGTCAACAGACAGCTTCGAAAGTCTAAATTCATATCGGCAAGAAATTAGAAATTGTTTGCTGATAAACTAGTTAAGATTTACTTTTTAGATCTTAGATTGTTTTGCATATTGTATATGTTCATGATGTTTTTATAAAAATTTTAATAAAGGAGAATTCCCATTTCTTAAACAAGTTGTTACACAGTTTTTTTTTTTTAGAAAAAGATAAATAAATACCCCATAAATATAAAAAATTTTAAAAAATATTGAAAATTTGGTAAATGATAAATGAATGGCATAAAATTAATCAGTTTAAGTCATTCTATGCTAAATTTTAGCTATTTTCTGTTAAATTTTAATTATTTTTTATTCAAATTTAGTCATTCTTTATAACTTTATTTATCATTTATCAAATTTAAATTATCTTTAAATATTTTTAATATTTAAAGAATATTTATTTATCTTTCTCCCTCTCCTTTTCTACGGAACAGATTTGGTTAAAAGCATGTTCAATTGTTCACGTTATTCTCAAGATTTTGTCAGGTCCCAAAAATATTCACGCGATTTGAAATTTTAGTAGCCGCGGGCCGCGGGCCGCAGGCCGCAGGGGATATTTTTCAGAGATTTGGTATAAGAAGTCTCTAAGTCACAGTAATAATAGTCAATGAGTCACTGTTGACATTGACCTACAAAACGTGTACATACGACTTTTGTCCTTTAACTGTATATCCTTTCAATTATTCATTTAGTTTCTAAAATTGAACACAATAAAATTAAGGAAAATTCTAAAAAAAAACAATTGAAATTAGAATATGACGAATATGGGATGTGAATATTGGAAATCCTATATCATAATTATCGTAGAAATTTGGTACTTCCAAATTAAACCAAAAGATTAAAATTCGTCAAGTTAAATGAGGGCATAAGTTTCATAGTTTAATAAACAACATTTATATCTAAATCAACAACATGACAATTTAGATTAGTGACGTAAATAGCATATTTCACAACTTTATTCTCAAGAACCAACACTTATACCAAGTTTAACTTTAAGAACACGAATTTTAGGGGTCAATGACAATATATGTATATCAATTAACAACATGATAATTTAAATGGGCAAAGCAGCAAAATTGCCTTCGAACTATTGCTCCAGGGGCAATTTTGCCTTAGAAGTTTCTAAAGTGGGGCAATTTTGCCCCTGCCGTTAGTTGACCGTTAGTTTGATCAAATATATTGAGCTGATAGTTCACATGTCATCCATTGTATTTTTGCTAAAGTGAAAATTTGTACTGGAACTTTTAAAAAAAATAAATTAGATAAAAAATAGACTTATAAGACAAATTTTAAGCTTTTAAAAAAATAAACTAGATGACATGTGAACTGTTAGTTCAACATATTTGATCAACTAAAAGCCAAAATTAATAAATTTGAAACTCTTAGGTCAAATTTTCACTTTGGCAAAAATATAGTGGATGATCTGTGGACTGTCAGCTCAACATATGTGGTCAACTAACAGTTAGCTAATAACAGGGGCAAAATTTCCCCAGGTGAAACTTTCAGGACAAAATTGCCCCTAGAGCAATAGTTCGAGGGCAAAATTGCCCCTTCACCCAATTTAAATTAACGATTTTAATAACATGTTTCACAACTTTATACATCAAAAACTAACATTTATGCTACGTTTAATATTGAGGGCAAAAGTTTTAAATATCAATAACAATATCGGTATCTTGATTGACAACATAAGAATTTAAATTAATGACTTTAATAGCATGCATGTTTCACAACTTCATATTCTAAAAACTAACACTTATATGTTTATGTTTAATTTTGAAGGCATGTGCTTTAGAGACCAATAACAACATATGCATCTCAATTAATAATATGAGAATTTATATTGATGAGTTTAGTGACATGTTTTACTGATTTGGTCATTTAGAAAGATCCAAGAGATGAGGGCATTTTGGCCATTTGGTGAGATATTGAAATTTCATATTCCTACGATAATTCTGACATGAATTTCTAATATTTATATCAACTATTTGTCTTTTCCAATTTCAACTGTACTTTTATGAGATTTTCCCAATATATGGTATGTTTGGTTGGAGGGGAGGGGAGGGGAGGGGATGGGAGGGAAAATGATCCCCTCCCCTCATTTGGTTTAAAATTTTGGAGGAAAGAAGATCTCTAACTTTTCTTCCCCTCCCATCCAACCCTCACATTTTGGCTCCCTCTAAATTGAAAGGTTTTAGAGGGGAGCCAAAATTTTAGACTACTATGCCCTTATAATATATGTGATATTCTAATAATGTCCATGTGAAAAATATTGTAGTAAATAAAATATATTATTATTAAAATATATTTATAAAATAAAAAATATTATATAAATTATTATAATTTAAAATAAATTAATAAAAAATAATTTAAATAAAAATTTATTATTATAACTTATATATTATTAATAGTAAATAAATTTAAATAAAAATATATAAATTAAAAAAATATTATTATGATATAAATTTTTTAGAAAAATTATATTTTTAAACATTAAAATATTATTATACAAATGATTCATAAAAAATATATTTTTTATAAATAAAAAATATTATAATTATAAAATATGAGAATATTAATAATAATATTATTAAAATATATTTGTAAAGTAAAACTATATTATTAAAACTATTATAATTTAAAATATATTATTAAAAATAATTTAAATAAAAAATTATTATTACTATAACTAAAATATATTATTAATATTAATATTAAAATAATTTCATAAAAATATATTTTTATCATAAAAAATTATTATAAAATGTTTTAAAATGAAAATATATATTCATAAATAAAAAAAATAGTATAATTTTAAATAAAAATATAATTATATTGAAAAATTATTATTTTTATTTTATTTAAAAGTTATATAATTTTCATATTAAAATCATATTATTATAAAATTAATTTATAATGAAAATTCATTATTATAAGTAAAAAAAAATAGTTTTATAGTTAGAGTAAAATGATAAATTGTTATTATTCTCCCTTTCCCCTCCCCTCTTAAACCAAACAAAGTACTCCCTATGGTCCTAATTATAAGGGCATTTTATAAAATCATAGAAAAATTCTAAGAAAACTAATTATATTACTTAATCATATCATATATTCTGTTTTTTTTACATTATATATTAGTTCATAATTCAAACAACATAATTTAAAGAAAAATGACAAATTTTAATATATTAAAGTAATAAAATTAGCTTTCTTAGAACTTTTTTAAGATTTTCCAAAAGGCCCTTATAATTAGGATCAGAGGGAGTATCATTAAAAATTCTTCCCCTCCCCTCACTTCCAATCAAACCCAACAAAGTAACACCTTATCCTTCCCATCCATCCTCTTCCCTTCTATCCCCTCCCTTCAAATCAAGCAGACCCTAAAAAACTAAACCCCCTGTAATTTCTTAACCTAGAACAACTTATAATAATCTTCTGATGTACGTGGTTACAATTTACAAAATTATATTCCCATAATTTTTTTACTCAACAACTGTTTTATGAGTCAAACAATATAATTTGAAGAAAAATAATAAATTTTAATATATTAAAGTAATACAATTAACTTTTTTAGAACTTTTCTAGAATTTTCCAAAAGTGCACAACTATGTGTTTTATGAGTCAAAGTTGAGAGCTCAATATGACATATTTATCTAATTTAAGTGGAATAAGAAATTTATTTAGCTTTTTTAAAATATCAAAAAAGAGTTAAATGTATCTTGTATTTAAAATTAAAAATAATATTTAAAACCAGGATCCAGTCCTAAAAAATTATCTTATATTAGTGAGCTAAGGGAGTAGACAGATATTTGAATAAAGCGTCCACTCATCCTCTTGAATCACATATAGATTTTAAATAGAAGTGTAGAATGTAGAATGAGGAAAGCAAATTAAATTAAAAGGATTTGAAGTTATTAAATTTCCAAGTGGACTTTCTACCCCTTACGTAGCCCCCAAGACAATCCCATATTTTCCAGCCTCCCAACTTGGACACGTAATCTCTCTCTCTCTTCTCTTTATGACTCCACATCTCTTACCTTCTCTTTTATGTGCCTCTGCCCCTTCAATAAAGTCAATTCAGCTTCATTCTCAGAACCCTCCTGCGTTGTTTCCTCAACTTGAAGAAGTCCCTCTTCCACATTTGAACATTCCCTCCTCCGACACATCCCCTTCCTCTTCTCTTTTCCTATATAAACCCTCACCCTCTCCCTACCTCTTCCAACAAATATTCCCATTTCTCTCTCTCTCTCTCTGAGTTTCAGAAACTAGTTAAAAAAAACCTAGCTCGAGGGAAACCATGTTCCTCAAAAGTAGTACTAAGGTCGTGTTTGTGTTGTTCATTCTGGTGAATTCAGTTTTCATGGGGATAGAAGGCCGTCCGTTATGCATCACAGAGACGGGGAACACGGTCGCGGCGGCAGGGGATGACGTGGACTTCTTTCATTGGCTGGGCTTGGGAGCCATCAAGAGCTCCGGGCCAAGTGATGGAGGAGCAGGTCACAAGTTCACAGACAGTAATACCCTTGGAGGGAGGAAGACCTCAGGTCCAAGTGGCCCTGGCATCGGACACTAGTCCTTTCATTTTAGGACACGCCCGTCCTTATCTCTCATCGAACCCTCAGTACGCCAACTAAATCCATGAAGCAACTTGCAGAGTTGCAGATATATGATTATTCATGTCAATAACTACTATACCAGTTTATTCCTTCATTCTATACACCACTTTATTTTCTTTTTTTAAATTCTGTTAGGTCTGTTTCATGAAAAGTACTTATGAGAGAGTTGTTTGCTTGTAGAAAGTTGAACCGTGCAAAATTTAAATTTGATCTCATACACAACATATATACTTGTATTCATTATGTGTCATGCTTGACCACTACGATATTAGTTGATAAATATATAAATATAGTTGTTTCCAATAGAATCGCATACGCGCGCGCGTCGGTTTTGGAATTTTTTAAAAATATTTCTTATATTATTAGTTTTTTTTTATTGACTGATCTGTATTCAAACATTTAAGAACTTGCAAGCAAGTAGGTAACACAATAGAGTCAAACGGGCATGAATAATTTTTTTTTCTGCTAATCCTTTAAATTTAGTCGCGATCATCTTTTAACCACTTAACTTTAAAAAGTATATTTTTAGTTCTTTAAAGTTAATGGTATTAATTTTAATGATGGAAAATACTTAATAAAGTTAAAATAATGACATATTCTTATATTTAAATTATGTGTAAATAGGAAAATAATTAAAACCCTAATGAATCTTTAAATTGTTGTCAAAATTAAAGCCTCCATTTAAATTATATCAGCACTTTCTGTTAATGAAGTTAACGGCGTTAACTTAAAATGACTAAAAATACAATTTTAAAGTTAAGAAGTTAAAAGAAGACTTTGACTAAATTTAAAAGACTAAAAATATACTTTAGCCTTTCTCTGTTTTTTTTTTCCATGCAAGGCTTGATAAGGCTGAAATATTTCGGAACGTTCAAATTATATACAGGACAATTTATATTATTGAAGCCTTCAATCTAAGCAGGTTAGAATGAATAGCGTGACACACAGTCAACAACATCGAAGCACGTGGTCACTGGTCAACCTCTTGAGTTTGTTTATATCAGTTTTGAAAAGAAAAGGTATTTATACTTAAAATCCTTATTTTGAATTGAAGTTTTTAGTCCAAATTCTAAAAGTTATACCTTTTTTTCTTTTTTGTCTTAAAAAATTATATCACTTCTGATTGGCAGTAATTTCTTTATTTTGCACCACATCTCCTTAGCAATTTGACAACAACGTAAGATACTTTTAAGAGATTTTCCATACACAATGCAATAAAAACAAAAAAAAAAATGTTCACAAATAATTTTATATTGATAAGCACAGTTTTCGAATTTTTTATGGAATGTTATTTAGAAAAATACTATTTTTGGCCATAAAAAATTGTCTCAATATAAAGAAAATGACATCAATTTCAATTTGAAATATAAAGGAGGATTTTAATTTATTAATGATATGTTTGTTTAGTATTTGTCCTGTTTTTTTTTTGTTTTGTTGCCAATATAGTGTGTTTGTGTGTGTGTGTACACTTAAGAATAAAGAATGATGATAATATAAAAACCCGAAGGAAATTGAAAATTAATTTTGAGTGCTCGAATTTTCAACCAAAACCATATTAATTTCAAGTGTGTCAATATTTTAATGAAGATTGTAGTTATAGTCGTTGAAACGATCAAATTAATATAATGTCATAATGTGTACGCATCCGTATATATATCTTATTACATTTGGATACGAAATGAAGGTTGAATTTTGTGGGAGTAGGAAACGTCACATACTCTCTTTGCTTTGTATATCAATTTTTTATAACTTATCCCTATTATTATTCCCTAAAACAAAACAAAAACCAAGTGAGAGAAAGATTGAAAAAATTAAATAAAAATAATTATGATGTATTAGGGGAAAAAAAAGTCATATAAACCAATTTAACAAACTTAATTTCTTAATAAAATTTAATAGGGTAAAAAGAGTTTATATTAAATATTAGAAAGAATGAATATACACTGACTTGACATAAAGTAACTAACTATATGGTTCATTTTTGTATTCAGCAGTGTTTTTTTGGAGAATTTCCAACAAGTTCAACAACTGTTCATACATAAATGAAGTGAGGAAGAAGAGTGCAATAGTGAGAAGGTAGAGCGAGTCAGAGCATTGTGTGTGTGTGTGTGTGATGAGGTCAACAACATAAGCCATCTTTGAATCGTCTTCCTCTCTTTCCGGTCTCCATACCTTCCTTTGAATTTGTTCCTCACCTTTCCCAATTTCCGGCATCATGCATCATAACACCTCAACGCACGCTCATCTTTTACATCTCATATATATATATAGTCAACCTTTTACGGCGTTTATTTCCACAAAGAAGAGAGGCAATCGAATCTTTACTACTACATTCGCTATTAAATATAAAATTTAGTTGATTATTTTAGATAATTTAATAAAATTAATATATTACTTTAAAGCAGCATTTTAATTTGTTATTTTTTTAAACTATTTTATCTAATTTATAAATTTATATATAATATAATAATATTTTATATATGATATGATTAAGTAATTTATTTATCTTATTTAATCTCTTCAAATAAAATAATTTAGATCTTATATTTATAGCTAAAGAAAATATAAGGTTACTCCAACTTCTTCGCCGAATTAAGAGAGATGTGTTGGTAATGATATCTCCCAAGTGGGAGGAGGTCACGGGTTCGATCCCGTCGTTGTAATCTCAGGCCGTTAGTGCCTGCCCGTCCTAATTATAAGGACCTTTATTTTTTTAAAAAAAAAAGAGAGATGTGTTGAAGACATTAACTTTATTTGAAATTATATTAATTTCTTTCTCTTTCTCTCTCTTTTTTTTTTTGGTATTTTACACATGTTTAAATAGAAAATGTTCTAAAATGTTTCTTACAATAACAATAGGAGGGAGTACATGAACCTTTGTGAAGTAGTGTGCGTGATAAATGTTGGGCACATGCTAACACTTGACTTTTTCATCCATATTTATAATTTAACGTGAAACATATTAATAATAATTAGAGCCAACATTAATTCCTAGTTCTCCCTCCTTCATTCCAATCTTCATTAACTACATGTCCCCAAAGGAACAGTTATTACTTCCTGCCTCAGGAAAATCTTTCAACTGATCATTCATTACAGTACATCACATGTATATTGCCTCCTACTATTATTATCATTGCATAACTTGGAACATGCTTGCTATTTTGACCCATGTATAGTCCCTTTCATTTCATTTTTTTTGTTGAAATTTTAAACCAATTCATACATGTACTCCAACTTATTTTGTGTGAGCATGTGTGTATAAATTAAATATATATATATATATATATATACAATCCCCCTTAGCTTTATTATGAGGCACCAATTAACTAGAATATTTAGTCATCATCTTTATAAGACACTTGTAAGTTTTTAAGGTAAACTAAAATTATTTTTTCATGTCTGCCCATACCACTCTGATTCCTGTTATAAGTCTATTTTGACAAAAATTGGTTTTTAATATAAGTTCAGTTTTAGAGTATTAAATGACATTATTCCAATTTTGCCCAAAGAGGAGATAGAAGAAAATGTTGAAAAAAAAAACATTCATAAATTAGGGTAAAGTTGTAAATTGGGCCCTTAATTATTGACTTAACTAATTCTACTTTATAAGTGAAAATTAGTTAAAAATGACTTATAATAAGGATCAGAGTGGTATGTAATAAGGGTATTAGGAGAGAATGATAATCAATACTCCATCCGGTCTGAATTATAAGACTTTATTGACTTTTTTGAAAGGATTAATGATATTAGTTAAATTAATTAATTGTTATAATATCACTTGATCTTCCAAAATAATCTTTCGGTCCTAATAACTATAAATAGATGAGGGAGTATTAACAGGGGTAGTATGAAAAAAATTAATTAAATATGGGAGACAATGTAGATAAGGATCTTATATTTAGAATTAAATTAAATTTTCAATTGGATTTTATAATTAAGATCAGAGGAAGTATAACATTTGAGTTTGGTGTAATTAGTAGGGGTAATATTGAGAATCACTTAAATTTTAAGATAATGTAAATAGTTTTAACTATTTTTATTAGTTTGTAAGAATAATTAATTAATACTTTATAATAAAATATTCAAAAGAGTATATTCCAGAAAAGACATCAACCTCCAATTCCACTAATTTCAAAGTCATTTCACACTGCATTAAGGAATCATTATTTTACCTTGTCTTGGATCCATATCAGAGCCCAAGCCCTTTTATATATTCAAACCCAGTTAGGATTTTACTATTTCAGTGTTTCTCTTTTCAATATTTCATCCATCGCATTGAAAGCATTGAGATAATCCCCACCGTCAGCATGTAATGTGTCACACTATTTCCTAAATCTAACACTAATACATATATAGATATACTCCCTCTCAACCTAAATAGAGTTAACTTTTTTTTTGAGAGAATAAGAAATAGAATAAAATTATTTAATTATATCATATATATGTAGTGTATCATTATATTATATATCAGTTTATAAGTTAAATAAAATAGTTTAAAGAAAAATGATAAATTTAAATATTTTAAAGTAATTTAATTAGCTAATCTTACAATTCTTCAAAATGTTAGATATTTATATTATTAAATATATATTATATATTTTGTTTATTTATTATAGATTATATTATGGACATTATAATATTAGTTTAATATAATTTAGATAAAATATCTTGCTTCTTATAAAAAAAAGATTAAATATCTCGTTGGTTATGTCGCGCAGCGTTACTTAAATAAAGAATTCATTAAGGGTTACATATCCTATTAGTAAAAGTCATGACTAGTCTTGATGGGAAATTATAAATGGGTTAGATTTGGGACAAATATTAGACACCAGATATAGTTGTTTGCTCGCATAAAGGGTTCTCAAATGGGTAACGGTAAAAGATCAATCAATCACGGTGCCTAAAGAATCACATTAATTCTATTCATCTTTTCTTCTCTTGAGTTCTCAGAAATTGTGAAATATCACAATAAGAGAAGCAATGTGGCAACAGATACACAAGTCTTCCATTGTATTATTGGTTTATTGTTATGCTTTTTATGGAATTTCGGTACGTGACATCAGAGCCGCTATTTTCATTGTTAGTATTTTTTGCATGTTAATTATTTTATTTTCCTGTTTTGAAAAATAAAATGTAATTAATTGCAAAGCACTCGTTGAAGTTTTTCATAGGCCATGGTTTTTGGTTATTTGAGAGAATAGAAAAGTTATATTTCATTGATACAATTGTTAGTTTTATATACAAGATAGATTACGTGTAGAATTAATTACATAGGCGTTTAGAATCAATCCTAATTAATATCTAAATCAATCCTAATTAATCCTTGAATCAATCCTAATTAATATAAGAATATTTCCCTATTTACAACACTCCCCTTCAAGTTGGAGCATAGATGTTAATTAAGCCCAACTTGTTACAAAGATAATCAACACAAATCCTAGTTAAGGCTTTAGTCAACAAATCTCCTAATTGGTCACTAGACTTCACATGTCCTGTAGAAATGAAGTTCCTCTTAATCATATCACGCACAAAATGACAATCAATCTCAATATACTTTGTACATTCATGAAAGACAGAGTTAGAGGTAATATGAAGAGCAACCTTGTTATCACACTACAACTTAGTTGATAATTTTGCAGTCATTCAACCTCAGTCATCAATTGATGAATTCACAAGATCTCTTGTGCTGATTGCGCCATAGCTCTATACTCTGCTTCTGCACTAGATTTGGAAAGCACATCCTACTTCTTGCCTTGCCATGATACCAAATTTCCACCTATAAACACATAATATCATGTAGTGGATCGTCTTGTTGTTTTGGATCCAACATGATCCGCATCGCAAAAACACTCAATATTTGTGTGACTTTGATTTCTATATAGAATTCCAAGTTCTGGTGCACCTTTCAAGTAATATAAAATATGTTCTAAGGCTTCCCACTGAGTAACAGTTGGAACTTGCATAAATTGACTCAAAACACTTACTGAAAAGGTGATGTCAGGACAAATCACTGTGAGATAATTTAACCTCCAAATCAATCTCTGGTATCTCTTAGAATATGCAAAGGGCTTGATCTTTTTTACGTCCAGTATTTTCTTTATGTCCTCAGGAAGTTCATCATATGGTACACTATCATCTATATACAGAAAAGGATTAGAAACCATCGGAACACTACTTAATGTAGCACCAAGTTTCCTAATTTCCTTTAACAAATCGAGAATATACTTTCTTTGGAATAAGAGAATTCCCTTCTTGTTTCTCATAAACTTTATCTCAAGGAAGTATTTCAATATACCCAAATCTTTTGTCTGAAAATGAGAACTAAGAAAATTCTTAAGCGACGAAATTCCCAATACATTGCTACCTATGATAACAATATTGTTAACATAAACAACAAAAAAGAATCAACCATTGAGCAGTTCACTAGTAAAATACAAAATCACATTTACATTAGCCCAGGCCAAATTTCTGTATTACAGAAATAAATCGATTAAACCAAGCACGGGCCTCTGCTTCAAACCGTATAATGACTTATGAAGATAACATACCTTCCCTTTCTCCCCCTGAGAAACAAATCCAGGTGGTTGCTCCATATAGACTTCTTCAAGAAGATCGCCATTCAAAAAGGCATTTTTGACATCCAACTTATGTAGGTCCTAGCCATTGGACACTGCCATAGAAATAAACAGTCGTATAGAAGACAACTTAGCAATTGGAGAAAAGGTTTCTAAATAATCAATGCTGTATGTTTGAGCATATCCTTTGGCAACTAAGCAAGCCTTGAGATGTTCCAAGGTCCCATCAGCTTTGGTTTTAACCACAAACACCCACTTACAGCCAATTGTCTTCTGTCCAAGAGGTAGATCGATCAGATTCCAGGTACCAGCCTTTTCCAGGGCCATTATTTCTTCTTCCATCGCAGCACGCTAACTAAGGTGGGCTAAAGCTTGAGATAGGGAAGTAGGAACAGGAATAGAGTCTATTGTAGTAACAAGGGAATAGGATGGGGATGATAGCTTATCGTAGGATACAAAATTCGTGATAGGGTAGGTACAAGTCCGCTTACCCTTGTGTAAGGCAATAGGCAAGTCATCTGACGCATCATAAGGATGAGGGGATTCTAAATATCAGTAATGTCAGAAGGGTCAAAAGTATCAAGAGGTGATGAAATATCAGGTGTTTTAAAAGGGACAGAAGGGGTGTCTGGTATTTTTCCTAATACAGCAATGGGAGTCAATTCAACTGGTGTGGGATTAGATGACGAAGTATCATTGCAGTAGGGTTATGAATTTGAGAAACAACATTATGTTTTTGTGTCCGTTCCTGATACTGATAATGAATTGGTAGAGCAGGCTGAGGTACAAGTGCTGGAACATATGCTTATACTGGTAGTTCATGAACTTCGTATACCAAGACACTGTCAAAACTATTAGAAGATTCTGAGGACAACGATGGAGTAGACCGAGGAAAGAACAGAGTAGACTCATGAAAGATAACATCAGTAGATACAAGATAACGACGAAGATCATGAGAGTAACATCGATAACCCTTCTGAAACCTAGAATAATCAAGAAAGACACATTTTAGGGATTTAGGATCAAGCTTTGTGATTGTTGGACAAACATCACTAACAAAACAGACACACCCAAAAATTTTCGGATCAATAGGAAATAGTGGATTTGAAGGAAATAGAGTTGTATATGGAATGTCTCCACTAAGCACGGGGGTGGGCATACGGTTGATGAGAAAACAAGCAGTAAACACCGCATCTTCCAAAAAAGAATTAGGAATATTCATTTGAAACATAAGAGCCCGAGTAACTTCTAATAAGTGTCGGTTCTTTCTTTTTACAACACCATTTTGAGTTGGTGTATCTAGACAAGAAGTTTAGTGAATCATGCCATGTTGTTGTATATAGGTTTGGAACTGAGTAGAAAGATATTCTTTGGCATTATCACTTCGTAAGATTTTGATAGAAACACCAAATTGAGTCTTAATTTCAACACAAAAATTGTAAAAGATTGAAAACAACTTTGAACGATTTTTCATTAAATATAACTAGGTGGTTCGAGAAAAGTCATCGACAAAGGTAATAAAGTACTTAAAACTAGTTTTAGACGCAATGTGACAAGAACCCTAAACATCAAAATGGACTAAATCAAAAGGAGACATAGCTCGTTTATTGACGTGAGGTGTTAGATGAACTCGATGATGTTTAGCAAATTGACATGACTCACACTCTAAAAAAGACAGACTTGACAACTGAGGAAACAATCTCTTCAATGAAGAAGAAAGACATATGACTAAAGCGACAATGAAGATCAAAAGCAGAAGAACTACCAGCACAAGCAACTGAACGCAACACCTGATCTTTTAGGAAGTAATGGCCGCCAGATTCATAACCCCTACCAATAATGTGCTTCGTAGTGAGATCTTGTATTAAGTAATGATCAGGAAAGAATGAGATGGAACAATTTAATTGGTAGGTTAGTTTTCTTGGAGATATAAGATTAAAGACAATGTCAGGAACATTTAGTACAGAAGACAAAGAAATAGATGGGGTGATGTCAATAGTGCCATAACTAAGGATAGGAGAAGAGGAACTATTAGCAATCGTTATGAAAGAGGGGTTGGCATATGGTGCAAATGTGGAGAACAAATGAGGGTTACTTGTCATATGATCAGTAGCACCAGAATTGATGATCCACTTCATGGAGGAAGGTACAAGATTACTTGTGGCAAGTGAACTGGGAGTGGCATTGTCAGAAGTGTCAAATGCATGTGCATATGAGCAAATCCCCTATGTCTCTGCTCAGTCTTAGTCTTAAAATCTTCCATAGATAATCCCAAAATTCAAAATAATCCAAGTAAATCCCAAACAAATCAAATGTGAAATCAGAGAGAGAAATAAATCTGAATAAATCAAACCCTCTTTAAATCAAAAATAACTTCAACGAGTCTTAAAGAATCAAAAGAAAACTCATAATCTTATTAAAGTCACAAGTGAGAATGAAATACCGAAAATGACAGTAAAGTCATCATAGAGATACCCAAACAACCCAAAAAATTCTGAATAATCCACGTAGATGAAAAAATAATCTCCAAGATAAAATTAGAAATAAATTAGAAATTCAAAAGGAACTCAGATAGAAAAACAGATCTGGACAGAAGTACCCAAATAGCAAATGGTGGAATTATGGAGCACCACCACCTGGATCTGACCGGAAAAGAGAAGTCGGACACAGTACTACAAGTTATGGCGGAAGCACCTCTCTCTCTCTCACTCTTTATTTCAGCAGACACACTCTCATACTCTCTCCAAAATACCCAAAAAAATTTGGAACCCTAAATTCTAAAAGGCTCTGATACCATGTTATTTGAGAGAATAGAAAAGTTGTATTTCATTGATACAATTGTTAGGTTTTATATACAAGATAGATGACGCGTAGAATTTATTACATACACATTTAGAATCAATCCTAATTAATATAAGAATATTTCCCTATTTACAACAAGATCCAACTTTGAGAAAAGCTTCAAGCTTAGACATTCATCTTCACCATTGCTTCTCCACTTCTGTCGCTGGTGACTCTCACCTTCATCACTATTGTCGCCAGGGACATTCTTTCTTCACCCCAAGTTTGAGCTTCTGCAAAAGCTGAAACAGATCACCATCGATTTCTACTCCTTCCATCCACCATTGTCTTCATCTCTTCAATCCATCACCTCCCCTGTTGCCATTCCAGCATCACCCACAAATTTTATCTCCTCATCATCAAGCTTATTTTTTAGTGGTGTGGTGTGTTGTTATGGCTATGTGTTATGATCACTGTAACGGTCATGGGGGAGTTGGGCCAAAATGGGGGCCCAATGAGAAGCCAAGACATGTGGTAGTGGAGGCAGTTTAATAAGGATAAAATTAGTTACAATAGGTGTAGATGAATATTGTGACTCTGTTCTCTCTTCCATCTATCTTCTTTCTGCTAGCCATCACTTTCTTTGTAATTGGATTCCTTCCCCTTTTCTGCTACTCTTCTTATTCTATCTTTTCTCACTTCTATTGTACTACAACTTTGTTGTTTTTCCGTTATATAGTTGAATCTATTAAATATATGTATTTGAGTTTAGGATTTTCATTTGAAATTGTTGAAGATTATTGAGTCGATTACGTTATTTGGTAATTAATTGTTTGACCATTACAAATGGTGCTTTCATCGAGCCTCATCCCTTCCACGATGG
>JBAGKO010000002.1:2122058-2138659 GCA_037177275.1 Acacia concinna | reverse complement strand
GTTGGCATATGGTACAAATGTGGAGAACAAATGACGGCTACCTGTCATATGATCAGTAGCGCCAGAATCGATGATCTACTTCATGGAGGAAGGTACAAGATTACTTGTGGCAAGTGAACTGGGAGTGGCATGTCAGAAATGTCAAATACCTGTGCCATATGAGCAAATCCCCTATGTCTCTACTTGCTCAATAATTTTATTCATAATAGTTACAGCCTTAGTAGTAGTCTTAGTCTTAAAATCTTCCATAGATAATCCCAAAATTCAGAATAATCCAAGTAAATCTCAAACAAATCAAACGTGAAATCAGAGAGAGAAATAAATATGAATAAATCAAACCCTCCTTAAATCCAAAATAACTTCAGCGAGTCTTAAAGAATCAGAAGAAAACTTAGAATCTGATTAAAGTCACAAGCAAGGATGAAATACCGAAAACGACAGTAAAATCATACCACATAGAGATACCCAAATAGCCCAAAAAATTATAAATAATCCATGTAGATGGAAAAATAATCTCCAGGATAAAATTAGAAATAAATTAGAAATTCAAAAGGAACTCGGATAGGAAAACAAATCTGGACAGAAGTACCCAAACAGAAAATGGTGGAATTACGGAGCACCACCACTTGGATCTGATCGGAAAAGAGAAGTCAGACACAGCACCACAAGTTGCGGTGGAAACATCTCGCTCTCTCTCTCTCTCTTACTCTTTGTTTCAGCAGACACACTCTCGTACTCTCTCCAAAAAAAAATAGAACCCTAAATTCTAAAAGGCTCTGATACCATGTTATTTGAGAGAATAGAAAAGTTATCTTTCATTGATACAATTGTTAGGTTTATATACAAGATAGATGACACATATAATTAATTACATACGCGTTTAGAATCAATCCTAATTAATACCTGAATCAATCCTAATTAATCCTTGAATCAACCCTAATTAATATAAGAATATTTCCCTATTTACAACAGGAATAAATCTAGAAAAAAAGACATGTAGGGATCAAATTGGTTTTGACCATCATGGTTACCATTATTTGCTTCTTTCTAGATCCCCGTTGATTAAATTAACCATGCGGTTAATTTTTTCTTCTCATTTGAAATTAAAATATTATTTTTTATTTAATTATTTATATTGCTAATTGATTTCCCATGTGGTAGTGAATTTAAGATTATCAAACTAGGACTGTACCGGCTAGGTCAGCTCAGGAACCAACCAGTGTGACCTGGCGGCGTTGTTGGGTTGACCGGGTCTAATTGTTTTTTAAAAAATAAGTATTTATTTTATGTGGTAGATAGAAATATTATATTATTCAAGGTTAATAATAATTTTGTGTTAATGATTATTAGTTTAATGATTAAAGAAATGTAGGCAGGAATATTTTGTTTTTATCTATCTATTTTGATAATTTGCTAAAAAAGTAAGAAGAATACTTAAAATTATTGATTATAGCATCATTAAATGATCGATTAATATTATATCATATCAATATATCAAAGAAAATATAAAGAATGATTGATAAATACATAATTGTTTTGTTATCGATTCAAAGTATTAAATTGATTTTTGATAGTATAATACTATGATGAGAATTAAAGTTTATTTTTTATTTTTCATTACCACCAGTCTGGTACTGGATTGACTCCAGTCTGACTCACTAACCATTGATCCAATATTCTGAATGATTCAAATATGTCTTAGGAATTCAAGCAAGAATTTCCATTTTATTTTTACAAGATATATAGTATTTTTTAGAATGCCAAATTATTTAGGAATATTAAAATTAATGGGAGTGATCAAACATATTAAGAGTGGTCACACATAGTAGATTGCTACCTTTAATTATGGTAAAATGTTGGTTTTATATTGCACTCACCTTATTGAGCTTCAATATATCTACAGATGAAGTTGACACTAATAGTATGATTAAAATTTAGCAATTATAGTGACTATATGATGTACTTCATGTAATTTTACTAGAACATAAATGTTGAGAGTGACCTTAAATTTTAAATGAAAACATTAGTTCATAATAAATGTATGGGATTTCAGGGCTTACAACAACATATAAGATATGTGTAAAGTTGCTAGTATACAGCATTGGTTTGCTAAAATTTCTCTATGAAGAAGGAATTAATTTAGTAAGATATTTCCTCATATATTCACGAAAAATTACTCCCATGTTTTCATAATACTTAATTTCTGTCTTAAGTTGGGATGTCATTAGTATTTTTCCATTTTGGACATAAGGAGAGATATGTATGTAAATTAGTAGAGATGGTTACATAAATAATAAAGAGAATTCAGTCAGTGAAAAATAAGAATTCATTTGTTATGAGCAAGTCTCGCAATAGTAATAGTTAAAGTATCATTATGTGATAACATACAAGACCCTGTTAAGTGTAACATTAATGTTTACTCACCAAATCCCCTAAGTATATGATAAGGTAAGGAGAATAAATGGTGAATTTTGGTGTAAGAATTATAACCACAATAAGTTTTGGCTGATTTCTGAAAGGAGAAAAGATGAAGTTCTGTTGTGCATTATTTTTGCCCAGCCAAATGATGTCAAAAAATTATGAAACTTTTCAGTCTAAAAGTAGACATATCAAGCTTTAATTTAATATTCCATTTGTGTGATTTTTTTTCCAATTGTGTGATTTAAATGTATATGTTAAGAGATATGGATTTTTGAAGTTTGCTTAGTGAAATTTACCAACTCTAGAGCACTATTCAAACATGAATTTTCTGAGAATTTTATGATTTTAATTGGGAAAATAAATTATTTTTTCTTAAAACTAGACTCAAAAAGCGACATTTGGGCTTTATAATTATCTCAATTGGACATCTATATATGAATTTTCCAAATTGGGTGAAAATTCTGCTGAGAAATCAGAAAATGTAAAAATGTAATGGCACAATCGTAATTTGTGACACATTTAAGAATAAAAAGGGAAGACAAAATATGATCACAAGGGCAAGATGGGGATGCCAAAATGAAGGACTATGATTGAGTCTTGCAAGCCAAAATATCAAGAGGAGAAAAGTGAAATGTGTGGCCTATAGTTAAACTTGATTAAATAATTATTTAGGCACATGTTAGATAAGTGGATGGAAACCAACTTAACACCACTTGGGGCCATATTTTCGTGAATAATTGGAAGTAACAAGAGAGAGAGAGAGAGAGAGAGAGAGATAGAGGAAAAGAGAGCACAAGAGAAGGAGCACAAGTTCAAGCAAGTCATCTAGGTGAGTTTGGTGTAAAAATTCATGCTTTCTCACCATGACTCCTTCAAGAAACCTCTTCTAATATCTTGTGTGTCTTTGGATTCATGTTTATCAAGAAGAAATCAAGAGAAAGAGGGCTTGAGGTTTATATTTGAGCAAGGGAAGAAGGAACCCAAGAGGCAACTATAAAAATCTTAAATCTCTTCTTAATTTTTGTTGATTGATGGTGGATGTTTTCTATGTTGGATATTGGGATTATGGTGGATGATTTCTTTATTTGGGATGCACAAACCCTAAGATAGTTCATGGGATTGTAGTGGATGATTTCTTTATTTGTGGTGCTTCCCAAATTGTGCTAGATCATGTAGAAATGTTGGATGATGGTTTAAGGAAGTGTTTAGAGCTTGAACTATAATAGTTCATGGGATGAAAGTAACCTAGATAGGGTCAATTTTTTACCTACATGAATCTGACTAAATGATGGAGTTTGGTAATGATATTTGGTAGACTTATAGATTACATCTTAAGCTTTAAAATGAGTGGTAGAACACCTAATTTGGAGTTTTGTACAAAAAGTTATGATTTTCCAAAGTTAGACATATCTTCTGAAACTTTGGACCCTATGTATCCATATAGTCTGTGGGCATTTCATGGATTTGTGTCTAGAATTTACATATTTTGATGCTTCCATTAGATTCAAATGAGGTTTTTGTGTAGGTTAAACCTAGAGGGGAAGTCCTGGAAGCAATTGAAACTAAGAAGGAATGTTAGGAAAAAATAGTGGGAAATGTTTTAAATTCCAGCAAGTAAGTTTTTGGTGTTCATGATTGTTGTTGATGATTGTTACACCTTATTAGCTTGATTAGGGTTTGACATTTGTGGAAGAGACCCTTAAGAGGCTGAAACCAAAAAGCCAAGAGGAAGGCCAAAGATCAAAATAGCATAGTTACATAATTTCTAATGTCATTACTTGCTTGCTTATATTGTGATTTTACATGTGCATGTTTGGTTGAGCTTGAGATTGCTTTGCTTGTTATCATGATGATATGGCTACTATGTTATGTTGCACTCCTAACATGTAAATGTTATAGCTTGTGGTCCATGTGAGGTACATTAAGATGATGATGTCATAGGGCAAATTTCATGCTTGTCACATGTTGCTTACTTATTTGAGATTAGTATTATTGTAATTTGCTATTGGGATTCTCAAGAATCTCACTCTCCCCATTAATAACCATGAACTATAGCCTGAATCATCAAGGAGGAATGGAAAAGATGTACAAGGATGAAGGCCATATGGCTTACTATATGTATATACACATGCTGAAAATGCTTGTTGGAAACTACACTGGAGCAGTAATCTTATATGAATTTCATTTTGTACTATATGACTTATTTAGATTTTGTAATTTGGCACAATAATAGATGGCATGCTAAGCTTCATTTTGATAGGTAAAATGTAGAAATTGGAATTTTGTGTGCAAAGTTATGAATTTTTAAAATTAAGATTAAAACAGAGAAAAACTGTTTTACCAAAAAGACAGAGTTGGATTCCAAACAATTCTAACATTATCCGTAAGCAATTGATGTATGAAACTATTTTTCTCCTATAGAGCCTTCAAAGGGCTTTCTGTAGAACTTGGAAGTACATTATTTCAATTTCTCTAATTTTAGTTACGATTTCTCAAAATTCGCTCAAAAATTTGTTTTGGTAATGAATAGTACTCGTCAAAAACAAAATTTTTACTTTTGAGTTTCTACATTATCCACAATGCAGTGCAACTCTAATGGACACTAAGTGGCGTAAAAGATTGTCTATACGTAAGGTGTGACATTGAGAACATCATAAATCTTATCACTAGATTAATGGGAGTTGATTCATCTATACTGTACAAAATGATGGTTCATTCATAGCTTATGCATTGTGGACTTAAGGTGTTACAAATGACTAACTATATAGCCATTGTTCAAAGTTGTGATATATAGGTTAGGTACGGTATTCTTTTGGAATAGATAAAGAGATTACTCTCAAAATATTTGAGAAAATCATAAGTAACATATGATCCCTTTGAACATTTATCGATAATGGTAGTTGTTGTGAGTAACATCTATTATAAAAATGTGACTAGATTATCCATATATCTCTAATATCATATTGTTCCTTCTAATTCAATTTTTAAGGGCAAACTTGCTGAAATGTGTATACAAATGGGTAATGTCATTGCAAAGGAATTTTAAGAGGATTCTTAAGTGTATTCCCGCTTGAATAAAGGGAAAAAACAAGTTATGTAGTACATTACCAAATATAGATTGAGTTTCATGCATTATACAGTAGAATGATTAGTTTGTTTGATTTCGTATAATGCATTAACTATAAAAGAGTTAACATTACAATACATCTTTACACTTGCTAAACAAATTACAACAAGGAGGGGTTTAAAATTGCTAAGCAGTCATAGAGTACTTAGTACTACCATGGATTGCTTGACCTAGTCGTTCTTGAAAGCAAACTACAAGACTTTCAATTAAGGAATTTCATCAAAGGACTTTAGAAATACTAAGTTAATTCAAACCCATTGAAAGTATATATATATATATATATATTTATTACAACTGGATACATCTAGTCTACATAAATGACTACAGCAACACAAACACCCAAAATTACATTATTCTGCTTCCAGCCCTGTCCTAGTAGATGACATTAGGGGGATGGTAAACTACAAAAAAGTTTCAATCTAAATTATGAGCCATCCTTGCAAGATGATCGGCCATGACATTTTTTTCCCTTGGAATAAATTGAAGAGTTACTTCCCCTGCTCTGCATAACATCAGTCTAGCATCATCTATGAGATCCTTGTAAGGGTAATGCTCATCACAACCTCTCATAATTAGGTTGATCACTTCAATGTAGTCCGGCGCCACTCCAACCCAAATGCAGACCATGTATGATTCCCAATAGTTCCGCAATCACTGATGAAACGTTAGTTAGTTTACACATAAATCCTTTCCTCCATATATGTCCAGGACCCCATATCACTTCACCCACATGCTGACTTACCATTTTCTAATACAGAACCATCCACTTCTAGTTGAATGAAGTTTTCCTTGGTTCGGTTTTGGTTCTGCATCTCCACTAGGCTTCCACTATAAAACTTACAAGATGATAACAATTCTTGATCCCAAAACGCCCTTAGCAAGGTAGAATGAGCATCATTGATTGACCTCGAAGTTTCTTCCTCAAAGAGTTTCCTATATCTTGCAACCCATATATCCCAGCTATGTAGCCAAACAGAATATTCCATTTAACCTTCTTGGTAAAGTTCTTCCTTGCTTCATTCTTTAAGTTCCAAATAACCCAGTTTACATCTTGTTTATTTGTAAAGCTTTGCCAAAATGAGGTGTCCACAACCTTCTTCCATCTTTCGTTTGCATTTCGACAGTCTCTCAATAAATGCATCGAGTCTTCTTCCTTGCCACATACAAAGGGATAGAGTGATGTTATTTCCAATCCCCTTTGCTCCCTAAGCTTTGCCGTATGTGATATATCGTGTGAGAATAACCACAAAAATGACTTCATCTTCTCCGGCCTTGTCCACCTCCATAATGTTTTCCATAAGTTTTTGTCTCTATGATGAGTACCTGCAAAAAGAAAATGATAGGCAGATCTAACAAAAAAATAACCATCATTAGAAGGCTTCCATATGAATTTATCTACTCCTCTCTCATCATAGGGAGGGTTTGCACACATAATACTATTGAAGACATAAGGCTAGAACCACCCACGTTTGAAAAGATCCCATCCACCCCAGGAGTTAACATAGTCTACCACTTTTTCATTTCTATCCACCAACCCTTCCCATCCAAGCACCAAGTCAATTAGCGAGATATTTAATTCTGACCAATTATCAAACCAGAAGGATGTAGATTTTCCATTATTGATCTCCTTCCAACACCCTTTTTAAAATTTTCCCACACTGACATAATCCCTCTCCATGTAAATGAATCATTTTTGCCTTTTTGAATATCAAGCCAGAGATTATTGCCGTAATTGTATTTGGTTCTAAGAACTTGAACCCAAAGAGCATATGTATTTTTGACCAAATTCCAGCATAATTTCATTATGAAGGCCTCATTCTGCTTTTTGAGATTCCTGATTCCCAAGCCACCCTTCACCTTTTCCGTAGTTACCGTATCCCATAAGATAAGATGCAACTTCCTTCCTTCTTCATTATCCCCCCATAAGAAACTACGACTTTCTTTCTCAAGACTGCTTATAATGTTCTTAAGGAGGAGCATAGTCTCCATATAATAGAAGGGAATCGCAAATAGCATTGCTCTAATAAGGTTTGCATGCCCAGCCATAGACAAACAATTTCTCTTCCACCCCGACATTCTTCTCCTGGTCTTATCTAGTAGAGGGCCAAATAACATGCTTGAAGCACATTTGTGAATTATAGGTATGCCTAGATACTTTCCCAGGTCACTAGTCAAGTTAATTCCCATTTTTTGGCTTAACTCTATAGTTCTAGAAAGATGAACATTTTAGAAAAGCAAACTCTTGTCTTAGCCCTATTCATCTTTTAGCCTGAAGCTCGACAAAATCAATCAATACATTCCAACATAACATCTACTTGTCAATAGAGGCCTCTCCAAATAATATGAGATCATCAGCAAAGAATAGATGGGACAAAGGAGGGCCTCCAGCCGTAAGCATAATTGGTTTCCATTCCCTTCGATATATGGCATCTTTAATAATGAGATTCAATCTTTCCAGACACAATGTAAAGATATAAGGAGAGATAAGATCCCTTTGGTGAATCCCTCTAGACGATGAAAATTCTTCAGTAGCTTCTCCATTCCATAGAACTTTGAAAGATGGGCTTGATATGCACTCCATTATAAGATCACATAAATGACTCTGAATCCCAGTGTTAGCTAAAGTGTCTTTGATGAAAGGCCATTCAAGACGATCATAAGCTTTCTCCTAATCAACCTTGATTGCGATCCACCCTTTGTTACCTCTTTTCCTCTTCATCGAATGAATTACCTCTTGAGCTATAATAATGTTGTCACTGCTTTGTCACCCAGATATAAAACTATATTGATGCTTGTTTGAGACGGCAGCTTAAAATTTTTGTGATGATTTTATAACTCACATTACATAGAGCAATTGGTCTAAAATCTTTCATGCATTCTGGTTTATCCATCTTAGGAATGAGAACAAGGTTAGTATTGTTTATTTCTTGTATCCTAGATGGTTCTTGGCAAACAGAGTGGACTATATCACAAATTGACTCTCCTAATATCTCCTAATACTCATGGTAGAGAAAAGCATAAATCCTGTTTGGTCTCGGAGCTTTGAATCCTCCCAACTCAAAAGTAGCTCTCCTGATCTCTTCATTCGTCACAAGCGCCGCTAGCAATATCCCTTTCTTCCTTAGTTAAATCTGGGAATCCTTTGTGAGTAGTTACCATATCAACAACATCAACTTATCTTTGGAAGAGATTAATGTAATACTCTCTAGCCATTTTCTTGAGAGTATATTGATCACATATCCATTCACCCTCTGAATTCTTCAACCCTTCAATTTTGTTTTTTTGTCTCTTAATAATGGCTAAAGTATGGAAGTATTTGTTGTTCATGTCCCCTCACTTAAGCCAGCTACATCTTGATTTCTGGTACCAGAGTAATTCTTCTTGAGCAAGAACTTTGTTGTATTCATTCCACAGTTCTTTCTCTATCTGGCTAAGATACTGGTTGTCACTTTTCTTTTGAGCTCTTTCAATACCTTCTATTCTGTTCAAGAGAGTCTTTTTTTTGGAACACAAGTTTCCTATTATTTTCCTATTCAATTCACTTGCTTGATCTGAGAAAAGGGTAACCTTATCCTTCCACGAACCATTTGTCCAGCACTCTTTTACCAGGTCTGCAAAACCATTTTCTAAGACCCAAGCAGCATTACATATGAATGGAGGTGCATTTGACCTATTTTGTCATTTAGGGGTACTCCTTAAAAGAATAGGCATGTAGTCTGAACCAAATTTGCTCAAGTGGTATACCTTTGTAAATGGATATTGAAGATTCCAATGATTATTTGTGAACGCCCAATCAATAGGTTCCTTCAACATATTTCATTCCCAAGTAAATCTTTCTCCTACATAATCAGCTTCAATCAGACTTGTTTACTGAATACATTCCCTAAAATGAGCCATTGATATGCGATTAGGTTGGGATCCCCCTTTTTATCCTCATCATATAAATAGGCATTAAAGTCACCCATAACAATCCATGGATCCCTCATATCTGCACCCATCATTTGAAGTTCATTCCACAGGGATTGTCTAAGCAGACGTTGAGGTTTAGCATAAATACATGAAAGCCAAAAATATTGATTTTGACTTTGCTTTTGCACCCGAACATGTAAAGCTTGAGTAGAGGAGGATAAATATTGAATAGAGCAATTTTGCGCATTCCACAGCAACCATATGCCTCCTGAAAGTATATATAAGTATAGAATCAATGGGTCTTAAACATATAAAGCATAAGTCTTTTAATAAAGAGCACGCTTTTACAAAAATTAAAGGATCAAATATGTCATCAGGGACGTATCACATTTAGTAATCTAGATGATACATTATTAAGTGATAAAATTCAAAGTTAAAGTTTATTGTTTCAATTTTTGGTATTTAAACTACGAGACATTAACAAACATCTAAGTTGGAATCGAGTAAATATTTGAGGTTTATTCATTAAGTTTTTTGACCCATTAAATAAGAGTGCTACTTGTGATACATGAAAGGTAACACTCCACCAAATAAGACTTACCGTCATGATTCTTGTAGTGTTGCTTACTTATCAAATAACATTAGGTTGCAGGCCAAAGTAGGAGAATGTTAGATATTTTATTTTATATATGTGTATATATAATATTTTGTTTATTTATTATTGATTATATTCTCGATATTATATTATTAGTTTAATATAATTTAGATAAAATATCTCACTGGTTATGTCCCGCAACATTATTTACATAAAGACTTGGTTAAGGGTTTATGCATTTGATCGGTAAAAGTCATTGCTAGTCTTGATAGCAGACTATAAATGGCTTAGATTGGGACTAAGAATAGACACAATATATGGTTGTTTGTTTGTATAAAAGGTCCCCTGATGAGTGACAATAAAATATCAGTCCATCATTGTATCTATTCATCCCGTGAGAAGAATCCCATTAATTGCATTAATCTTTTCTTCTTTTGAGTTATAAGAGATTGTGGAATATAACAATAAGCGGTGTGACAAGAGATACATAATTTTTCTGTTGTATTATTTGTTTATTGTTATGCTTTTTATGGAATTATTCTATATTAAGTTTCAACATAAAAAAGTCAATTAGATTTTATATTTACGACAAAAGGTAGTATATATATTTCCAAGAGCTTTTAAAAGGGAATACAGGATCATCATAATCTTTGCAACAGTCGCTCTTTGTAATAAACCATGTGAAGTAACGTGTCCCATGTCAGAGGCTAAAGGTTCTTATGGAATATGAATTATGAAGCATTTCCTTGAATTTCCTTTTATTCAGTTGGGAACTTTTTAGTGATAATGATATCTTCTGTTTTCATTTGATTTGAATGCAGTGAAAATAAATCAGCTAAAGAGCAATGAAGTTCTTAAAAATGGCCTCTGTTAACTGACTTTTAGAACTCTTTATTCTGTTTTCCTTTTGCAATTAGTTTCTTTTCCCCTAAACTGTTGAAAACAAAAGAAGAATAGAAATATGATACATTGCTAGAATATTTGATAGTTAGTTTATGTATAATGATCCAAAGTTCCTTTGATCCTCTTAACAAAAGCGAAGTTTTTTCTATTTCCTTTTCCTTTACTTCAGATCGTGCTTCTTATTTTGTTTGCTTTGTATTTTTACTTTTGCTTTGGGTTTTGTATATGCCTAACTATACATAGTAGATACAATGAAAGAGATTAATAACTTTTCATGTATAATTTTTTCACCAATGTATTTGTTTTCATTATAATCATGTTTCATCAGTGTTTTGAAATTTCAAGATGTTGGATTTATGTTCTCTAAATCTGTGTTATTCTAAGCTGTGAATTGTAAATATATATATATATATATATATTTGTAAGAGTAGGATTTCAAACATGTCATAATTTACTCTTACCTGTTGATATATTACTAAACACTTACATGAACAGTCAACGGTAAGTTGTTCTAGTGGCAGAGTCACTCGCCACGTTTGAGGTCCTAATTTCAAGTCTAACATTGATATGTTCGTGTGCATGCATCAGTTTAAACTCTATAATGAAAACAAAAATACTGGCATGAACTTGGTATTGTGTATTATCTATATCCTAAGAAAAACCTATCTTGTGTATCTGCCTGCTGACCTTTGCTCACCAACAGCAAATAATCATGTGGGATTTCTATGATTTCTATGCCCAGCAGAGAGATAGAAGATTTCAGGGAACTTTTGGCAGTTTCATTGAGACTAATAACTGTAATTGTGTCTTGATTGGTAATTGCCTTTCATATTATTGATTATTAAAACTGAACCTTTTTATGAATGAAAATAGATTATCTCTTTATTTTTGAGTTTGTCTTCTCCACATGAACTGGAGTGTTGAATAAGCTATAAACTTTATTTCAAGAAACTTAGAGCTTGTTTGATGTTGTCTTAAAAACAGTTTTCTTTTTTAAAAAAAAACAGATAACCTGTTTAGAATGTTGTTTTCACCCAATTATTAAAAAATAAAAATAGTTTATAGTTATTTTCTTATTTTTATCTTTTTGATTTTCATTTTTTGAGGCTTCTACTTATATATTATGGACTCCACACTACCAATAACAATCATCACCATGTTACCACCAACGACAGTATCCCCACTTCACTTCATAAATAAATTTTTTAAAACAACAATCCAAATAGATTTTTTATTATTATTTTTAAAATTGTTTTAAAAAACTATTTTACAAAACTGTTTATAAAAACAAAAAATAGATAATAGAATCAAACGAACTCTTAATATTTCAAACTTATTTCAGTGCCAATAAATAAGATGATAAATATTGATTCAGGCACTTTTAAAGAAATTTCTTTTGTTCAGCAATACGATTTTCAGTTCTGTTGTGTTTGCAGTTAGGTAACTAGAGTATAAATTAGTTGACCTTCCCAACTAAAATCCAAAAGCTAAAATATAGTTTTTCAATAATAGAGATCAGATTCAATAATGAAGGTTCATTGTTATTACATTTGTTCTGATATTGCTACTCTTGCCTTAAGTTTAATTTTGAATGTGTTCACTGCATGTCATCTTCAGAGGCTTTTGCATGTTCTGCTTCTCTTTCCCTACTTTTCCTCTGGAAGGATTTTTATAAATGCACCATTTATTGCATCAGGATCCATTACTGTATATTGCATGCTGTAGAAATTTAGAAAAAGAAGGAGAACAAAGAAAGCAAAAAGAAAAAAAAGAAAAAGAAAGAAAGATGTCATTGACAATAGACAAAGAAGCGGCAAATTCAGATCACTCCTGTGTATAGTGTTGGCTTTTGTTGGCCTCAGCAAATGGGGAGCATAAGCATCATGCATCCACTATCCCCAGCAGTTAATGTACTCCTTTAGATCCAGGAAAAGAAAAATTGAAATTGGTAAAAAATGATCCTATCATAAATATGCCCTTTTTCCAACTGTGTTCACTTAGTTTATGTTTCATTTAACTCTGTACTAGTATATATTATGTTGCAAGACAGGGTTTACAGCTGTTGGTTTTATTACTAGTTACGTTGTTGCACACAAAACCAGTGTCCTCTGTTTTTTTTTTTTTCCTTTCCCTTTTCCCTTTTCTGTTCACTTAGCTAATGACACCTCTAAAGTAGTAGAAGGAAAAGCCAAAGAGAAAGCTGCATGAGAAGCATCACTGAACCTTGATCCAACACTTTATGATTATCAAATTCCAAATTGGCAAAAAATATATAATGCCCCTGAAATTTCCAGGATACAATCCCCAGTTTTTGAAACAGTGGGGGTATTCAATACTTTTGTTTTTTGCCCAATAACATTTCCCAAATCTACAGTGGTCTCAATGACTGTGGTGTAAGTAATGTGGATATGAACAGTGAGTGCAGATTTATTGAGATTAGGAATAGAGGACTTTACATGGTAAGAATCTTATGTGACATCTGACTCATTTTTCTTGGATTCTAGTCCTCAGAGGTTTCAGTCCATATGGCCTGCTATTGGTTACTACTAGACAAATGCTTTTATCGTCATCTTTGTGTTTCAAACCACTATTGCTACAACAAGCTGGCTCTCACCCTTTGTCTACAGTGATTTGCATCTTATCCTCTAACATGTTTGACCCAACAACAATAAACGCACAGTTATTCTCTTCACCAATTCGTGTTTCGTGTTCGACAATTAACCACACATTTTTAAAATTGATTAATCTGTTAGTAGGTCTCATATTTTAACATCACAGTATAAATTTAAAATTCAAATTGCCCTAGAGCTGTTCGCGGTTCAATTCTTTCGCATTTTAATACACTAGTGTAATTCAGTCTGATGTGCTTGATTTGCCGTCTCATGATCCAAAAAACCTAAACTTCAGGTGGCTGAATAGTGATTTTCTTTCCTTAATACTCCGCAATACATTATGACCAGCAACAGAAAACATTAATTAATAGTAGTTGGTCTTGATAGATTAATCAGCTCTTTTTTAATATACTGTATATTTAACTTAAGTAGCCTGGCTGTGCAAATACGAAAATACATAAACTTTTTATCAAGATTTTGAAAATAGTTTTCATTCTACTACTTCCTTCTTTTTCCATTAAGCCTGAAGAACAGAACAAGTGCCCTCATAAAATTTTACATTTTCTTTACTTCTTTTCATCTCCAGCCATCTCTCCATCATTTACTAACTTCTGGGCATCAAGAGCTTCTCCCTCATGAGTACGAGTTCTGTCTCTGTACATCAAGCAAAATTATTTCCCTACGAATTTAAAACAGAAAAAGGATAAAACTTCGAGCTCCGTTCTCTCGTCTAATCCTCATATTTACGAAAGAAACTTTCTAATCTCAATACGTCTTCACTGAAGCGTTTGAAAATCCATGAGCTGCCTCTTTTCTAGTCCCGCCATATAACTCCTCACCTCTGTTCTTATCATCTCCTGCATCACAGCTAACAACTCGGCACTGAAATTGAATGGCGCTGCCCTATTAGGGTTTGCTGCCGGTGACAAGCCGTCACCACTCCTACGATCGCCTAGGCCCATATGAACCTGCTGCTGCGCCGACACCGCTGCTGTGCCTGCTGGAGGAAGCGGTGGCGCTGCGGAGGACGCCACAGCTGAAACCATTGCCGGTAACAAACGAACAGTACTCGCTAACGGAAGCGCAGGTGTTGACTCTGAAGCACGATTTGAGACTTCGGACGAGTCCACTCCAGGTGGTGATAGGGATAATGAAGTAGTAGGTTCATTAGATGACGACGTGGTTTCTACAGGAGGTAGAACTCCACCGGTTCTCGCCACAGGCCGGAAGACATGGGAAGAAGAAGCTACCGGCATACTGGAATCGCTAACGTCGGATCCGGACGGGCTACTCGGCGTCTGTTGGTTTATGTAAAAGCCGGTGGAGACAGGAATAGCAGCTCCGGCACTCACCGATCTCTTCAGTGGCTGGGGGCTGAAACTGCCGTCGTATCCACCGGCGCCAGTGGCGGTTTCATCCATCATCATGGACGAACACTTGCGCTTCAAGGTCGAGTTCCAGTGGTTCTTGATGGCGTTATCGGTTCGACCCGACAGAAGCCGGGCTATGGTTGCCCATTTGTTGCCGAATCGGGCATGAGCCCGAATAATAGTCTCATCCTCTTCCTGGGAGAAAGGTCGGTGCTCCACCTGAGGAGAGAGCTGATTACACCATCGGAGCCTACAAGACTTGCCGGACCGACCCGGAATGGACTTGCTGATCAGAGACCAATTCCTAGGTCCGTGCTTTTCTACCAGCTTCTGCAAGGCGTCGTCCTCTTCGGGGCTCCAGGGGCCCTTGATCCGATCCATATCCTTCCTGCTATCAATGGCTATATTCATGTCCTTCAGAGATCCAAGATCATACAAAAAAAACGACGGAGAAGGTGAAGACGATACAGAAACGTCGACGAAGAAGAAGGACACGGATTTTGTGGGTTTGGTTTTGATGGTTAAAACGGAGAGCTGGCAAATTGGCAACGGCAAGCAAGCGGATGGGAAAGGAAAGCCAGCCTGAGGTTGCTTATATGTGAGAGGGGGAGGGGGATAGGTGACCGGTTAGGCAAGTTAGTTAAATGGATGTTGGGGAGGTAGTGGAAAGACATTGAGGTACCTCTTGTTCCAGGAAAGCGGTTGAATTGGGATTTGGGATACAGCTGTCGAAACACACGCGTCACCCTTCAGCTTCTCTGATTAATACAAGTCATACCTCATGTTATTAATCCCATCTCAGTCTCTCACTCGCAGTTTTATCCATTCGCCTTCCTACCCAAAAAGAAAGAAAGAAAAGGTACTAGATAAATAATTTGAATTTTAATTAAAAACAGCAGTTTACCTCGATTTATTTTGAATTTCTCACCCTTACATCAAAGCCAACCTTAATATTTTCCACTATTGATGTAAAAATATCTTTATAAGCAGCTTTGTTAACGTACCAATAATTTTTTTGTTATTAGAAAATAGAAATAGAATTGACTTGATAGGATTAATCTATTAATACTCGTTTATCATGGGAGAGGCTGCTTCATCAAGTTGAAGTTGTAGTTGGGTGTGAATGGGAAGAAGATGCACGCGCGTTTGGAGGGGACGAGAGTAGACAGTGGGAATGGAACAGTTACGGAAGTTAATAACAAATGTGTTCAATTTTTGATAAAAAGAAAAGAAAAAAGGGAAAAAGGGGGAGTGAAGAGATAACGATGATAACGGTTGGGTTGGGATGGGTTGGGTAAAGGTGGGATTGGAGCCGGCCTGAACCTGACTTTGACTGATGACTCCAGCCTGTATAGCATATCAGGATTTTATGGAATTAATTAATAATTAATAATTCGGCCGTAGTATGTGAATGTGCAGATGGAGGGGAGTGTGGGGCCCAGAGGGAGGGTGAGGTGGCGAAAGACGACAAGATCGGTCGCGGAATCGGAGGGCGAATCATTACTGCTTTTGTGTCAGGCCAGGCTGTAATACCTGCCACCCATCCCACTCTCCTCCCTCCCCCACCTTCCTCCCTCCTTCCTCCTCCCCCCCTCAACTAACTAATTAATACCCCTTTGATCTCCTTGTCTGACATTTTGATTCTCTTAACCTCTGGTTTTGGA
>JBAGKO010000002.1:2092332-2105597 GCA_037177275.1 Acacia concinna | reverse complement strand
CTAAGTTTTGGATGCTACTACGAATGGCTCTGTAGAAAATATAGAACCACGCGCTGCATGGGAACTGATAAGGACTTTTGCTCTCAACCGACAACATGTAAGTTTAAGGGATTCAAGGGATCCAAGAGATCACATAACTAAAAAGGATCCATTATTAGTCAAGTTAGCATAAGACATGTCTAAGCTTTCAAACACTATTGAAAGTCTTTGCTCCACTAAGCCCCAATCTCTCACACTAGTAGCCTCAAGTTGTGGGGTGTGTGATTCTAAAATGCATACTACACAAAATTGCCCTGAACCAGTAGAAGAGATGCAAGCCATATATCAAAGTAGGGATGGACAATTTCAAAAGAGAGACCCCTATTCCAACACCTACAACCTAGGTTGGAGGGACTACCCCAATTTTAAATGGGGAAGGGGAACTAATAGATCAATCAATTTCAAGTAGGTTAATTCCATAATGCTGGAGCATCGTCAAGCAACTTTCAGGACCCTTCAAGGTCACATGTTAAGAGGGGTAGATACCTCTTAGCTTTTAAAGAGCATGGCTGCTCAGATGACCAATATCGAGGGCAAAATGAAAGAGGGAGATGAAAGATTTGTTTCCATCACAACTATTTTATAAAGAATGCAAAAGGAGAACTCTGACATTCACAAGAAACTAGAAAAGTTGACCTTGAAAAACAATGACATCACTAGCCATCTTACACAACTCTCTAATGCTGTAATGGATATGCAAGCTAAGAGTAGGGGCTGCATACCTCCAAATACGGTTATAAACCACAAATCTCTCAATGTGATTACTTTGTGAGGTGGAAAGAAGGTGCATTTTGGGGATGATGAGACTAAGAAGCGTGGGATTGTTCATGAACTGGAGAGCCAGCCAATATCTCTTATGAGATTGGGAAAATCTGAAAGTTCTCAAGAGGAATAGCTAAGGAAGCAAATAAGAGTACAAGATGAGATGGAGAACTAAGATACTCAAGCCCAAGACCCACTAATTCTTGAGGACACATCTAAGAAGGAAGAGGCTGTGGGGAGTTCTACTTATGAAGGCAAGCATAAGGAAGACACTATTGAGACAAGTGCACAAGGAACCTCCAAACCCTTAGGTAAGGAAGTAAGTACAAAGGATCTTCCTTTTCCTAAAGCTTTCTTTGTTGGTAAAAAGCAATTTGATATTGAACTTGCAAATGATACTTGTAACCTTTTTAATAAGCTGGAAATAAATGTTCCTATTGTGCAATTTTTGAGAGGCAACCCTAAGTATTTCAAGTTACTTAAGGAGCTTTGTAATGACAAGAAACAATTTAGACCTCTTGAGAGAATACAAGTTAGTGCTAATGTTTGCTCCCTATTTAAGTCTGGGTTGCTAGTTAAGTGTCCAGATCCCGGATCTTACACTGTTCCCTGTGCTATTGGTAAAGTTTACATTAGGGGTGTGTTACTAGATCTAGGGGCTGTAATCAATGTAATGCCATGGTCGGTATACTTAGTATTGGGGATAAGTGGCATAAAGGACACTAGTGAAGTACTCCAGCTAGCTGATAGGTCCATTAGGTATCCAAAAGGCATCATTGAAGATATCCTAGTTTAAGTAAAGGACCTAGTATTCCTTATAGATTTTTATGTTCTGGACATATCTAATGATCTTCCAAATGAGAGTACCCTTATTCTAGGAAGACCCTTTCTTCAGACATCCAAGACTATAATCAGCATGAAACATAGCTATATTACCATTGAAGTAGGGGACTTATACTACATTATTAGGTGCAATTCCATCTTGTTAGCCCGAAAAATGACATTTCGGTCTTTATCACCCTCTAATCATCTTCTCGGTAAACAACTGCTCCTTATTTCGATACAGTAAATATGTGGAATACTGAGATAAGGTGACGTACTTGGCAAGATAACTATTGAAGGTTTCATCTTGCGCTTGCCTTAATGTTAGGAATTCAGCTTCTTTCTCTTCCCTAAGTTCTGGTAAAACTTCTCTAAGAACAACTCCAAGGTCATTGGAGTGTTTTGAGCCTCCAACACTATTTCAGGGTTTCTCCACCACTGGTCTGCTTCCCTTTCTAACTTGTAGATTGCTAGTTGAGCCTTCCACTCAGATGGGCAACCTATTAATTTGAATATTTTATCTAGCAGGATGGCCCAATCTTTCACTATTTGTGAATTAGAGAAGCTTTCGAAGATAGGCGGATTATGCTTGCAAAATTTTTCTACCCACCTCTTGGTAGCCTTTAGGTTGTCTACTAATCCTTCAGGCATTGCTTTCTCTAGTTGGGGTCATGGTGGATTAAGCTATAAAGGCTCTCTTGCCTCAGTTGTCATGGTCTATCTAACCTATTCCATAGCTACGGCTACTACTGCTTCTATAGTTTGTTCCCTATCCTGCTCTTGTTAAGCCTAAGTGGCTCTAATCTCGTTCATCATCACGTGTTGTTCTTCCAAGCAATCGATGATCCTTTGCATCGAATCAGCGGGAGCTTTAAGATTTCTATCTTGCTTGCCTCTAGTTCTGCTTCTAGTCCTTGATCTCACCATTTCACTTTTTCTATAATAAGAACAGAGATTTTAGGCACAACTAACTCATATATATTAGCAGCAGTTAAGTAACACACATATTTTCATGGTTTATAGGACTCAACCATACAGACAAAATTACATGCTGTTAAACCAAATATTCATATATATATAGATCATGGCATTCCAAATTATATATGCCTATGAAAGGGCACACCGAACAAATCTCCTCAACTTCCATAGCCAAGTTTTGAAATTACCATCCAGATTCTGTAACATCCATGCCAACTACTCAATCCAGATGACGATATGAGAGAGAACCTTAGTAAGTGCCCATATCCAATCCTTATCATTGATAGATGGATTCTCCACTACCACTGTGTAGTAGAGCTATCTCACATCAACAAGGAATCCCAAATAAGTGGTAGCAGATTGATCCCATGGCTATCTAGGTAGTTGCTCCATATCTCTAGAGTGAATAGTAACATGTTCCTGTCGGGAATCCACACCACCTGAAACAACTTACTGCTAGGCCCTATACTTGATTCAACCTCCTTACCGAGCTCTACTAATTAGATCCCAGATGTATCCCAACACTCTATCACCTGAGTTGGAGGGACTACTTCGTTTGGTTTGGCGAACGTTGAGCATTCGGCTCTGCCAATTACTAACCTCAAGTTTATCCTTATAGCTTGCAATTCTCTTCCACATATCTCATATGCACTACCCAATATGCATGTCAAACATATGCAGGCAACAAAAACCAGAAAGTAGAGTACAAACAACAGAAGAACCCTTGCTCTAGTACAAAAATGTAACACCTTACTTTTTATCACTTACTATCCCTTTTGGTGGTCTTTAGAACCACCATGGTGTCCATACATTGGAACGGAGAAAATATAACTTCAAATCATAATAAACACACAAACCACCTTTTTCAATTTATAGAGGCAAACATATAAAATATAGTACAACATTGACATCATTCATATGTACAAGCCAGAAAAATAGGAAGCTAAAATCATCTATGGCTATATTCTTTCTTTTCCCTTACCTCTTGTAGAGCCTTCACCTGTATTGTGGAGAGGGTAAAGTTTCTAAAGAAACCTCAATAGCATGATCAGAACCAATAACAATGTAATGCAATGCATGTCATACTATATGCAATGCTCGTATTTCCCCTCTAGTGCCCTCTCTCGACACCTACTACATACCAGGAGCATGCACGTGACTCTATTATACTCAATAGCCAAGGCATATAATAGAGTGTCATACACCTCATACATACATGCTAGCTCAACTAGAACATGATATACAAGCAATAAACAAGCAGCAGACAAACAAAGAAATACAAGTTAAGGGTAGAGATTATAGATACCGTATACTCCTGTGTGGTACGTGGCTCTGGCTAGCCATCTTCTAGCACTACTGGACTCCTGCTCCGCTACTCAGTAATGCCTATATAGATCACAATGTAAGGTATTACTGTACATCTCTATTGGTATATTACAACCCTTCCCTTTCTATACCCCTTAAGGTTTTGGTTCCCTAATACCTGGATCCTATCCTTCCTCTGGTTGAACTGTATCTTTCCCCTACTTGTACCCCTCTATAGTCTATCTTGTACAACTTATCGAGCATAGGCCCCTATTGCTGACCCATCCCTACTGCCTAGGCTGGGGCAGTTGGGCAGCATCTCCAATTAGATGTGCCCATTGAACTACCTAGACCCGACAGTTAGGCAACATCTACCCCTTAGAAATCCTACCTTAGTCTGGGACAGTTGGATAGCACCTCCCCCTAAGAAATGCTATCTTAGTCTGGGGTAGTTGGATAGTACCTCTTACTAGGAAATGCTATCTTAGTCTCAAAAAATTGGGTAGCACTTCCTTTTAGGAAGGCTTGTTTGGGCCAAGATAGTTGAACAAAATCTCTCCTTAGGCTCACTATCTAGGCCAGCCCAATTGGACAAAACCTTCCCTTTGAACTACTAAAAAATTAATGGAAAATAAAGGAATTCAAAGGAGAGATGGAACCAAAACTTACATGGATTGAAGACTGGACTGGGACCGCTTGAACTTGCTTCCGAA
Source organism: Acacia concinna (assembly GCA_037177275.1). Classification (NCBI taxonomy): domain Eukaryota; kingdom Viridiplantae; phylum Streptophyta; class Magnoliopsida; order Fabales; family Fabaceae; genus Acacia; species Acacia concinna. Next base: position 2,100,978 of record JBAGKO010000002.1, on the reverse strand, counting down.
AGGGGCTTACTTTGAGAGGGTGAGAACTTCTTCAAGAGGAGAGGGGAAGTATGGTTTTGAAGAGGCAGGGGGTATTTATAGTTGGTGTAGAGGGTCAAAGTGCAAATATTTTTGGGTATTTTGGTGTAATTTTTTTGAAAACTTTTCTGCTTTTTTGACAAGTATCTTTCTACACCCTTCTTCATATTTTTCACATGAAAAATCTGACCCCTTCTACAAGCATAATTGCCACCAACTTATGTGGGCCCCAAGGGTTCCATCTGTTTCAAAATACCGATAATCATCCCTCGATCGAGTCAAAAATTGGAAAATTCCAAAAAATTCTTTACTTGTCCAAAAATTTCAAAAAATTCATAAATATTCTCTAAAAATTCTAGGAGGCTACCATTAAAATTTCAGAATTTTTAGACATCTAAAACTCCTAGAAATATTTTTTTTCCTTGAAAACCCTTTTTACCAATTTTGCTCACATAACCGATTTTCTTTTTGTATTTTTACTGCATCATAAATTTCCTAAAATAATGTACTAATTTTCCCAAATCCCAGTCCAGAACGTTGAATTCCCTATATATATGATAATATCAATTTTGGCCTAAAGCCTGGTCGATCCAAAAATTATGGAAATATTAAAAAAATCATAAAAAATTCCTTAGACCTCAAAACATTATTTTGATCACGCTATACTATCCTGGGCGTCCTATACTATTTTCTGAAATTTTATGGGAATTTTTTAGGCTTTCGGACTAGTCCGCATTTTAACATGAAACTTTGTGAAAAGTTTTCTCTTTTCACAGAAGTCCTTCCCTGGATTTAACTTTAATTGCTGTGAGATCTCTTAGTCCTATATAGACCAGAGCCCTTGATTCAACCTAAATAACTCATCTAGGTTTTAAAAAATATCAGGATGTTACATTGTTGGGTTTGTGGCTGAAAATTTGAAGTTGAGCACTTGACCTTCTTATATTACAATTGCTTCATTATTCTGCTTGGAAGTGCCATTTGTTCTGCCATTTTGATTTGACTACTAGGATTCAACTATTGTTTTATTGCCACAGATGCCTTGAAGTTACTGAAATTGCTACAAACTTCTGTTAAGGATGTGAATCTGAATCACATTGGCATACTCACTTAAACTGGTGCATTTTGCTGACTATTTTACTGATTCATACTTGTTATGTGTACCACAAGCTGAAATATCTGATTTTTGGTACCACAACCTGAAGACACTTTTTTTAAGCTATTGACATTGACCTTCATTATATGTGACTTGGAGTTATTTAGATTGCAACATTTCCTGGTTTCTATGTTGTCATTATTGTCTAAACTATTTTGAAAATGTTGCTAAGTTAATAGAGTTAATTCTTGTTTCATTGAGAATCTAAGTTGAATTGAAACACTTCATTTCAAATTTAATTACATTGCTCGTTCACTAGTTGAATTACTTGCTGCTAGCCATTTGCTGATTTGCTCATCCTATTTGGCCATATTTAATTTCTTGTTGTGTTTGTTTTTCATTGCTGCGATTCCTTTGGCATTTGTAGTGATTGCATGCATGTTTCACATTGATCTCCACAACTTTCTGCTGTCATTTTGTTTCACTTTGTGACACCTCTCTCTCTAGGGTCTTTATTAGAGCCAACTAGTTAAGAAGGAACCACTAATGATCTTTAGTATCCTTAAGTTCTTAAAGACTTTAGTTGAGTACCATAAAGTATCACTTGTCTTGGAACTGAGTTTCTATGAGAATTTAAAAAAATTTCGTAACTGATTTAACTTAACCTTGAAACTAGTGGTTCCTAACTTCAGAACTAAGCTCTTTTAATACTTTTGTCAGATAGAAAAAAGACCCAAACTTATCAGAGTATTATTATATTTGGATTCAACTTATAACTAAATCCTTTCATATAATAATCGCAGCGTATTCCAAAATTTATCAAGAAATATAGATTATTGGCATGTAAATATCTTAAGGTATAATTCACTCACTTATCCGAGCTTCTAAGCATGACGTATTTATCACTCAAGCATGTGTAATCATCTACATGCACTATCAATTATATAAAAATATCAATTTGTCATCACCACAGATGACACTTGACTTTAAACTGTTATAGTCAAAGCTATCCTCCTTATGGAGGGTATTTACATGCCAAAATAACCAATTAACTACTTATAACTCCTGCAGCTTCACCTTCTTCAGGCTTCACCACCTTACTGCCCTGGCCCAAGTACCTGCTTTGCTGTATATGAATTTAGGAGAGAGGTGAGATTCACGATAATCTCAGTAGTAACTATAAGTCATTCATAAAGATACGACATCACACAACATGTCAAACAGTCATCATATAACAAAATTATCACAACAACAATCAATGCAGAACACACAGTTCTCATATCACCATAGCGCTAGGCATGTCCCAAGGCAATGAGTGATACCTGTGCCATATTGCACACAACATGGACCCAGGCATCCACTCGTGCAACACACAATAGAATATTGGCATGAGCATCCACCCTTACACTAAGCCCGGGTGACCACCCCACAAACACACAGAATATGCCAGATAATTCAATGATGAATATAAAGACATGTAGTGTATCTTATAACAAATGAAAGACAAAGTTACTACCTCTTGCTCCTTCCTCCGATATACCTCTACCTTTTCCGTCTTTGTTTACTCCTTCAAAGCTTCGGCATATATCAAATCCTATCATATATATTTAATCAAGGGCAGATTAATACTTAAACCATCATCATGGAACTTATTTTACTTAACCCCAAACACAAACCCAATATTCTAAAGTCATAACCAGAGATTGGGGGTTTAAGGATTATCATCAAAGTTCCAAAAATCATAACTCTTATTCTAGACATCCATTTGGTATGTTCTTGGACTCATTTTAAACTTTAGGATGTCCACTAATAGCTCACAAAATTTTATAAGAAATGAAAATGGTTTTCTCTATTTAAAAATTACACAAAATCCATATGTCAGAATTTTATCCTGACATATTCATGCAATTTGTAAATTCATATCTTCGCCTACAAGACTCCAAATGACCTGGTTCTAAGCTTATTATAAACTTATATATGTATTCTAATTACTCATAAAATTTCATGGCTATCCAAGGTCATTTGCCCCTGTTTTTGAAACATTTCGCTTCGGCAGTCAGGTTTTCTTTCCAGAATTCAACCTTAACTTCATAAAATCATAACTCTTTATCCATAAATCCAAAATGCATAAAATAGAACTTATTTTAAAGCATGAAATGTCCTTTATATTTCTTAAAATTTTTCAGGGATAATGAAGTTCATTTACCTTATCAAAACTTTACACGAAACAGACACTCTTTTGAACCGAAAACACACATATGTTCCTATATCCATTATTCTTGTTTTGCAAATGATCACTAAACCATGGGAAGTTACATGCAAGACCAGAAATCAACTCCAAACATACATGCATGCAGTTCTGGGTTCATAGATCCTACATGCATTCGGTTCTAGACTTCCAAGACACTACATGCAATCCAATATTTCACTTCAAAACCACATGCAAGCACCGAAATCGACTTTGATGCTACATGCAATCATTGCTATCCCATTTTCGAATCAGACCCATTATTTCTGTTAAACCCAACTTCAAAATCAGAGAATTGAAGATGAAAGGAATTTAGAAGACTCACTGAAATCAGCTTCTTGAGTTGCATGGGATGATTCCGATGGGTTCCTTCAATCTCTTATGTAGCCAAAACTCAAGCTCTGTTCTTTGCCTCCATCTTGTTTTTAGAACCAAAGTGAAATGAATGAAGTTTTCGAAGCTCTATCTCTCGGTCTCTCTTTGTGCTTCAGCAAATATCGAATGAAAGAATGGAGGATTATTGAATCGCTAAACCCGTGTCTCTCCCTTTTCCTTTCGGCTTTCTTTCTTTTCCTTAAACTTTCAGTCATGAAATGAGATGATAAATGAATGATGAAGAATCCACACTCTCTCATATGCGTGGAATGAGAAGAATGAAAGAGGAATAGCTAAACCCATGGCCTTTGTATTGCGTGGAGAGAAAAGGAGAATGAAAGACATGCAATAAAGATTGATGAGTGGAGTATATATGGCTTCTCTTTTCTTCTATGTGTGGAAAGAAGTGATTGAATGGAATACATGCATGCCTCCACTTGGCATTGTGCATGCGTGTAAAGAAGGAAAAGATTGCAAAAATAAATGGGTGTGTTAATTCCAAGAGAAAATGTGACCTATCAGATGAATTTTCGGTAAAGTCGGTATATCGACTGTCTTTAAAAATTCCAAACTAACTGTCATTAGTCTCCAAATAATTTAAGGGTACTCCCCAATTTTTCTTAATCATTATTTTCAACATTTACTTTTTTTTTTTTCTGAATTTGGGCTCTTACTGATAAAATTTCGGATAAAAAATCCTAGAAATTAATCTCCATATTCTTTTGAACTAGAAATAATTCCATAATTCATTATAATTCTTGGGCTAATATTTCCTTCATTTAAATCACTTTTTGGAGGCCTTTGGATATTTTTTGTATTTAATTCTAACTAATTCTTCATTTTTAATTAGTTAAAATTTCCAGTGATGGTTGGAAAATTCGCATTAATTTATTTTCCACCTTCTTTCATCCTCTGGGCCTCATAGACTTTATTTGGGGAATTTTCCTTTCATCCCTTAAATTTTCCCTCAAAATAAACATAAAATCATAAATTAATGATTTTATCTTATATTAAAGATTTTCCCAAAAATTTGGGATATTACAGGATAAATTGATCGAAGTAGTTAACAACAAGAACAGTGATGAGAGTAGAGAAATTTTAGTGACCCAAAACCTTCAAAACCCAGAACACAGCCTCTTGGCGAGCTTCATTTAGTTGAGGCTCATCGGTTATGACCACATTACTGAGACAAAAATGGGTACCGATGGAGACTTTTCCAAATAACTCTCTCCTTCAGTACCATCCTCCATAAAACCATCTTCCTCACAGAGAAGCACATCAATAAATGATGAGTTTTGGGCATCTTTTGTGAAAGCCATAAGACAAGAGAGGGAAAAACCTTGTTCATTCATTCATAAACTATTAGTACTAAATATAGTGAAAAAAACATGGTTATTTCAAATGAATCTATTGGTTGCTCTGCTCATGGCGTGTATACCTGGGAGGGAGTGAAATATTAGTTATAAAAGCGTATCATTGTGAGGGAGTGTTCAGCCACTGAGAAGGCGGTTGATGTACACGCTCTTGTTTGTGAGGGGTTGACAGGAGTAGAAGAAGGAGAAGGAAGTGTGGTCACAGGGTGTGTTACTGTATTCCTCAAAAATGAAAGAAACTGACAAGGGTGTTGAGGGAGGAAACAACAGCCACGTACTAGGGAAAGGCATTGCCTTTAGGGATCATGAAAGTGTTGATGGAGTCCAACGAGGATGAACGGAGGATCATGGTGTAGGTGTAGCAACTAGCAGGGTTGTGAGATCTGTGAGGCTCTTTGCAATGAAGTTGTGTTGCAAATTTTGTTTTTTGTTGTTGTTGTAAATGGGTGTGTTTGTGGATAACTAGCAAAACTTTCAAGACCAGTTTACTCAAACACGTTCCTATATTAATATTTTTAAGTCAAACAAAAATTAAAAGATGATCTACCGCCCAATAAGTAATAATGTCTCCACTTTGAATTACATGATTCTTTTAAAAACAAATAAAACATAGGCCTGCAATATCAACTCCAAAGGTACCTTAGAAAATTATAGTTACTTTTCCTTGAAAGAATAAGTGATGTTGATATATCTATATGCTTACCTATGTTATAATTATTCTTTAGTCATATCCAACTCTTCTTCAGCTCTACCATGAAAGATATTTGCATACAATGAACAATTACATTTATGGAAGATGACTTCTACTCGAGACCTGAGTCTTTAAGTATATTTGGGTAATAAATTTTGAAATGGATAATTTCCCATCATTTTAATCTTTTACTCTAGAAAAAACATGTAAAAAAATTCAAGATGTAAATTTGTTTTTATACTTGATTGAGTTTCTAATATTAAGTTGTTGTTGTGGGCCATGTTAGAGACAGGCCATTCCTATACTTTGTTGTTGCTTCTTCCTGTGTTCATACATCATAGTGGATATCAATACTATAAAACAAAAGAGAAGAGTACTACATTTGATCCTTTTTTTAATGCCCCTCTTACCTCCTTCGCAACTGCTTATCTACTTTGAATCACAATTTTCATTTTTACTTTCATATTGATTTGATTTCCACGAGGCAATTACTCATGTGCATAGAGATAATATAATGGTAGTAGACATGTTATCTAAATTAGTTCATAGGATAGAGGGTAAATTTTGCCTACATGATCACCTTCCCCCTTTTATTTAAGGGGAGGAGTTTGATGATTGTTAACTCATCTATTTTTAGGTGTTAGTCTTTTGTATGTAATAGTGTTATACGTTCATGATTGAACAAAATAAAGGAGTGGTTCATGCATACTTGACATGTACATATTCTCTCTCTCTCCCCCCCCAAATGAGCATTTCTCCGGTTCAACTTCATGTTGTACTTATGAAGCAAATTGAAAGCTTGATGTAAATGCTCAGCATGTTGGTTCGCCTTAAGGGATTTGACTAGCATATCATTGATGTATACTTCCATCGTTTTGCCTTTCTGGCTGGCGAACATCCGGTTGACTAATCTTTGGTAAGTTGTACTTGCATTCTTTAATCCAAATGGCATAACCTTATAACATTATATGCCTCTTTCAATTATAAAAGTTTTTTTTTCTTGATTGTTACGGTGTATTAGGATTTGATTATAACCAGAAAACACATCCATAAAACTTAACAATTCATGTCCAGAGGTAGCATCAACTAGAGAATCGATATGAGGTAGCGGAAAAGAATCCTTTGGATATGCCTTGTTTAAATCAGTAAAATCTATACATATCCTATGCTTACCATTTTTCTTTGGTACTACCACTACATTAGCAAGCCAATCAGGGTATTGTACCTCTCTTATGGAGCTAATATTCAATGACTTTTTTACCTCCTCGTTAATAATTCGGTTTCTTCTGGTGCGAACTTATATTATTTCTGCTTAACGGGTTAGTACGTTGGATCAACATTTAGCCTATGTGTTATCATGTTGGGGTCTATACCTGTCATGTCTTCATGGGACCAAGCAAAGCAATCAACGTTGTTAGTCAAAAAGGAAATTAACATATCTTGCATACTTGACGATAGTTCTGTCCATATGTAGACATTCTTTTCTGGGTGGTTGATATCGATACACACCTCCTCGAGCTCTTCTACCTCTGGTAGGTCTATTTGTCCTGGGGGGACAGGTACTATAATTGCTATGCCGAACACTTGCCGGTAGGTTTAAGGTTTGTTTGGTAGCATTCCCTAGCAATTCTCTATTGTCCCCTTATTGCTCGTACACCCCACGGGGTCTAGAACTTAATCACTTGGTGAAGGGTGGATGGTACGACCCTCATCCTATGAATCCAAGGCCTTTCTAACAGTGCATTGTAGGCAGACAGACAATCCATTACCTAATATTTGAAGGGTAGGTTTAGCCCCACTACATATGTCAATAATGTAATTTCTCCGATTGATATGAGATTCTAAGCCCATCTCCTTAATTGTCTTTAAGTGTATCATGTTTACCGAGCTTCCTGGATCAACCAACACACGTTTAATATCAAAATTACCTAAATACATGGATATTACTAGGGCATCGTCGTAGGGCTAGTTCAGCTCGTGTATCTCATCCTCAAAGAACGTGATGTGTTCTCTACTATTGTTCAGATTACAGTCATTTGACTATTTTGGGTTGGCATCCTTTGACAATAGTCTGGTGTGACGCTTTGCTATTGAGTACGTGACGCCACTTATGCTTGACCCGCCTGTAATGTAGTTGATGGTACGAGGGTTCTTGGGTGGTTCGGCTGGCGTTGGACCTGCAGGGTTAAAATTATTACCAGAAAATGTGGACTTACCTTTTTTGGTGAGTAGGTATGTTAAATGACCGCGTCTTAGGAGCTCTGCTACTTCTATCCGTAATACAATACGATCAATAGTACAGTGGCCATGGTCAGAATGAAAGTCACACCACTTAGATTGATCTCATTGATCAGCTGCCTTTTTTGTCTTTGGTGGCCACTTCACAACGTCTCCTATCTTTGTAAGGGCTTGGACCAATTAGCTGGAACCAACAAAAAAGTTATGTTCTTCGAGCCTTGGTGGGAGTGTCTTGTTAGGTGGAGGTGGTTGGCGATTACTCTGAGTACTATGGTGCATCGATGGGTATGGCTCCGCTCTCCAATTATGGTTGGGTTGACGGTTGTTCATGCTTCTTCGATCTGAGGGTTCCATATCGTATTAGCGAGACTGACTTGCATTGACCTCATCCTCCTCCCATTTGATTTTGGCCTAAGCTTGAGCCAATATATCATCCATAGTCTGACAGGTATACTAGGTTAGTTCTTTATACAAGTCAGAATCATATAGCAAACCTTTTTGAAAAGTAGTAATAGTAGTCTGTGTGTCGCAATTTGGGATGTTGATCTTTTCCCTATTGAATCTGCCTACAAAATCACGTAACGACTCTCGCCTCCCTTGGACGATT
>JBAGKO010000002.1:2062028-2073732 GCA_037177275.1 Acacia concinna | reverse complement strand
AGGGTAAGAAAATGCAGACGAAAGTTCACTCTCACTCTCAGTCTTAATGATCTCAACATTAGCAAATAAGCAAATGGGTAGGGTTAGAACTTAGCACTGTGCCTCCTTTTTTTTTTTTTAATATAACACTTATCGTGCCAGGGCGCCCTAATAAGCCTAACAAGCTTATCAATCGGCCTAGGCCTAGCCTAATTGATAAACCAAACTTTTAAAAAAGTCTAAGTCTGGCCTATTAGTATATCAAGTCAGGCTTTGATCAAGCCCAAACCCCTGATAGGCCGCCTGACCTAGTTCCATCCCTACGTGGAAGGAATAGTCAAGCATATCATACTTTTACAATTGAAAATTAAAGAAGTACTTCATAATAACTATTCCATGTTTGGTGGTGGGGACCACACTAAGCATCCTAGATGTGGCTTGTGCGGCTAACAAAGTTAGATGGTAGCAGCCCGATGAGATTTTATTGTGCATTTTGTTTGGAACGGCTTGGATGAACAATGAAATGTGTGAAGAGCCGTGATGGAGCCGTGTAATAGGAGATGACTTGCCCGAACAGTAATTATATATACATTGATGATGATGAAGATTGATTGATGTTGTTTGGGTTATATCAATTCATGGACTCAAGGAGGCCCAAAGTCCAAAGATTCGGGAACGAACCGGCCTGATATGGGCTGAATCAAAACGAATATATATTTTCATTTAACGAACCAAACGGTGAAACCATGTGCGGTTCGTGACCCGGGAATAGAGAGATCCGTACAATACCAGATGTGCCATCGGCGATAGTTTCTTTTTCATATCTTCGCAGGGATCGAAAGGGGGGAAGGTGGAGACAAATCGAATAAAGCGCCGACCATTTTAAAAACAGCTAATACAGGGCCTCCAATGGACGCGGGAGCAGCCGGCACCGCCACCGCCACCGACGATCTTCCTATGACGGCAGCCATGTCGCAGTGGAAATTCGCTGTGTCCCGGCAATATCAGCATCTGCTCGACAAAGCGACACCGCACGTCCTGCACCGTTGGATCGCCTGCCTAGTCGTTGTCTTCATCTACGTCGTCCGCGTCTACTTCGTCCAGGGGTTCTACATCGTCTCCTATGGTCTAGGCATTTACATCCTCAACCTTCTCATCGGATTTCTCTCCCCTCAGGTTGACCCCGAGATCCAGGATATCTCTGATGGTCCATCCCTTCCCACCAGGGGGTCCGATGAATTTCGTCCTTTTGTTCGCCGGCTTCCGGAGTTTAAGTTTTGGTACGTTTTAGTACTATTTTTTCCCGTTCAATTCACCTTGACGTTTCCGATTGCTGTTTGACATTCATGATTGACCGTTTTAGGGTTTATGAATGCTTATCGGAATGATTCTTAGCCAAATTCTTTCTTGACATACCTATGGAACATTGCTGTATGCTCGCGCTAGTGTACAGAACCAGTTGGTGCATACAATTTTTGGTTAGGGTTTTGTACCAATACAATTAATGGGTCGAATTTATGTGTGAACTTTACTTTGAAGTGTGAGCGTAGTGGTTCAAATTGAGAATTGGGATATTTGAGGACTGGGACGTGGCTGCTATTAATTTCATTTGTGATGAGTTCCTGAAACGATGTTTGGGTTGGGAATGCTATTAGGGAAATCAGTTTATTTTGTGGATCAATGTGCTTCGTGTGTAAGCGATCTTCTTTTCATATCATTAGACACTTGAAGATAGGCTCGATGGAGCTTTATGATGTGTTTTTTGAGGAAGTTTTATTTGTTTGTTGTTAATGTGTTATCTATGGTATAACTTGATGTTGGATTCTTTGAAAAAAGTCCCGTGGAAAAATTTTTTTGTTTACTAATGTTGCTTGTACTGAAGCTGCTTAATATTCGTTTGTGGCAGGTATTCGATCACAAAGGCATTTTGCATTGCGTTTGTGATGACCTTTTTCAGCGTATTTGATGTACCGGTGTTTTGGCCAATTCTTCTCTTCTACTGGGTAGTCCTATTTTCCCTTACCATGAGGAGGCAGATATCTCACATGATCAAATACAGATATGTCCCATTCACATTTGGAAAGCAGGTGAAATATTTGTTGTTTTTAGGTGTCACAGGTGTGGGGTGCGATCATTTTGAAGTACTGAGAAGTAAACGTTTTAGATCATACGTGTTACTAATTAAGCTTTTGGTTTCATTATTTTTTTTTCCAGCGCTATGACGGAAAGAGAACAGCTGAAGAGAGCTCAACCCTTCTTCCTAGGGACTGAATCCTTCAGGCTGATTGAACTCTTTTTTGCTTCATTAAGTCGCAGACCCACAAGTTGCTTAATTGCATATGCAGTATTCTTTGAACAGCTGGAGCAATCTGTGTTTTTTATTATGCCTGACTACCTCGAGGACAGGTTTGGCCATCCTGGATGCTCATCTTTCAGTTGAGCACTGGTGTGTCACCTGGGAAGATTCTATGTCCTAGTGAAAGATTTAGTTTTGGGGAAGGAAAAGGGTTGCTGAGGGCTCTTTCTGCACCCTTCCCCTTAGTTTTATTTCAAGGTTTCCTTTCTCCACCCTCTAAGTTCTTTGACTTTAATATAGGTGGGCAATTGCCATACTCCTATTGCTGAATTCTTATTTAAATGACATGAAATTTCCCCTCATAACTTGCAATGAGCACTGACCAATCTTTGTTGATAGCTAAACTGCGTTGCCATTGCTTTTCATAGAATTCATTTTTAATACTTCCTCTCTTGTTAAATATAAGATTTGGTAAACTTTTTTTTATTGTTTGTTTTGGAATTAAAGAATATAAATAAGTTATTTAATTATATTATATATGTAGTGTATTATTATATTATATATCAGTTTATAAGTTAGACAGAGTAGTTTAAAGAGAAACGACAAATTTAAATATTTTAAAACGATAAATTTAAATATTTTAAAATAATATGATTAGCTATCTTTAAGATTCTTAAAAGTGAACTGGGTCTCTCATTTTAGAAGCAGAATATTCATATGCCTAGAAAACGTGAGGAAATGATCCTGACTTCAGGCCGCCTTAAATAAATTGAGTGCAAGAATCACTGGTAGTTTTATATTTTAACAAAACACCCAAAAAAGAAAAGAAAAGAAAAGGAAGAATCGCACTTGATCCCCTTATAATGTTGCACAATGGCAATAATCGAATAAACAATTCAACAATGTGATTTCAACCTCCACGTTTCAACAGTATCACATACTCAAAAACCTGGTTGTTAAACTTGGTTGAAAGAATGGCAAACCCAGGCGATGCATTGTTGGAAGCGAATTAAAGCGACAACCCTGAGAAGGACTTAGCCGCCCGGTGTGTAATATCCATATATAGTATAATATGTTTGTGCAAAAGTCATGAGCAACAAAACCACAGCAGCAACCAAAGAAATAATGGCCCAAGGATTACTAAAGTAATTATGTTTTAAGCTAGCACGCCAAGTATTCCATCTGTGATCGTAATACCGATTCAGAGCCTCCGACAAGCGCGAAAGGTAACTGTTGTTGATGTCAAACACAACTTCTTGGCACAATCGATTAAAAAGATCAGCAACTTCAGCATCACTCCCAAGCCAATGCTCTAAAATCCCACAGTAATGAAGATACCCCACATCTTCCGGAGAGTTTATCAGATTGTCCATGAAGATCACATACGAAGTAATATCATTACTGCAATCTAGATGACTCTGTTCAAATGCAATGAGGTTTGAGAACAGAGACTTGGTACCATCATGAATCAACAACCTCGGCATCTTCAGAATCCCATTCTTAAATTTTATATCCCAGAATCGATCAGTCTTCCTTTTCCTGAACTTGATTCCGGCCTCTTTAAGCTCTGTCACACAATGTATCAATTGCTGTCTTCGTTTGTCAGCAACTCTATGAGAATTTGACCATCGTTTTATCCAAACTTTTGGTGATCTTTGTGGCCCTGTTCGCAATAGACTTCTCCGAAACACATCGAGACAGTGAAGACCGTCTTGATCACCCAAAGGGTCAAATGGGGTATTACTTTGATGAGACGATTCCAATTTGCTTATATCACTTTTAGTTAAAGGCTCACCTGTTGGCATCAAAGGATCGAAGAATCTGAGTGCTAAATTCGCAACAAGCCCCTTCAAATTTGTGTCACCCAACTGAATCCCCAGAAGACGATCTAGCACAAACAATGGAAGCTGATTCTCCAGCATTATCATGTCTCTCTGAATCGAATGCATAGAACCACGCATCGCGAAAATGGGATCATTTCTTGAATACCCAAGAGCCTTAAAACCCTCTGTGGCTCCCCTGAAAAGCTCGAGAACGAAGCAACCGTCAAGAACCAACATTTCCACGAACTCGTTGCTACTTAAACTGATGGATCCTTCATAACAGGACCTTGCTCTTTCTTCAATCTCTTTCATGGAATCTAGGTAGAGCTTTATGTCATGGTTGGTTCGCTTAAGGACGTGCTGAAGTGAACGCCATTTGTGACGGTCCATTTGGCGGAGCCGTCTTTTGCCATGGTGGTACGGACCCAATGAGACGATTTGGGGCACAAAAGTCTTGTCGTCACCTCCGATGTCTCGCAGGTAATGTGGAATTTTGTATATTGAGACTTTAGCCCATGATCTTGCTGCGTCATCTTGCTGAGCTTGATCGAGTTTTTCCTTTATGGAGATGACCCATTCAGAGTCTGGTGACTTTTCTTCCTCCTCTTCGTCATCATCTTCTTCGTTGATGGAAATCTGTACTGATTCTGCAGGATTCTGCTGTGGGTCTGGGAACTCAATGGATCGTGTACCCGAAGTTGGAAAAGACGGGTTTCCGGGTCCTATGGTTTCTTTGAGCTTGAGCGTGATAAGGTACCAGCTCAAGAGATCTTTGTTGAATACAGCCACCATCTTTGTCAGTAGCTTGAAGGGTTTAGTCAAGAACTTCAGATGTAAAAATGGAGGAGGAGACTAACGTTATGATGCAAAAAGAATTGGATAATATTTAATAGAATTATGTAATTGATCTGAACAGATTTTTCTGTATATATTCATATTTAATTAATGAAGTGTGAACAACCTGCTGCCTCCATCATGGATTATAGATTGGCTTCAGAGGATGATGAGAAGCATCTTCAAGAAGCACACAACCAACTCGTTTCCTGATTAATTTTTCTCATAAATTTTGGGGATTATGATTACAATTTATGCATACAATTAATTTTATTATTTGTCTAAACTTTGGAAACTTGGAGCAAAAGCAATACAATTTTTTCATAATCAATACAATACGTCAATGTTTTTTTTTTTTGGCCACTATGACATAAAATATTAAATTTCTATAACAAATATATTATTCACAAATGTGAAGATTAATCCATTTCTCAATTTCAAATTGAAATGCATGAAAATATATGGTCTGCCAAAAAATAAAGAATTGTACACATGCTAGGTCCCATTTATTTAATAATTGAGGAAGATATGTGGGGCACTCACGATGTGGGAGAAACGTGAAAGAAATTAACATCTAAAATCATACAATTATTCCAGCATACCTTCCTTGTTTAACGACCAAAATAACTTCAATCACCATAATTAAATTATAATTTCTGATTACCCAATCCTGCAACTTGCAGGCATGTATCACGTATGAGAAGAATGAAGAAGAAAGGAAATATAGCTGCAAAATACTCATTCTATCTCAAAATATAAGAAACAAGCATCACCCTTATCCCATTTCAAAATATAAAAGGCATTTTAAAAAATATTTTGCACTTTAATTCTTTTTTTTTTTCAGTTTTACTTTTATTCAATATCAATATATTAATATTTGTATTGACCATAAAAGTTATCTTTCCCAATGAGAGAAGAGAGGGGTAGGAGGAGAGAGAGTGATGGACTTTAATAAGGATATTCTTTCTCTTATTTCTTATCTCCTCATTAATAAAAATATTTTAGTACAAATGAGTAATAATTTTAACATACTTATTATTTTTAACCGTCACTTTAAATTAAGAGATTCGGTTAAACGCCTCTTATATTTTAGATCGGAGGGAGTAATTATTTACGGCAACAGGATGGGTCCCAACTCCATGTCTAACACTTTCCAATATAGCATAAGAAAATTCCAACCTTCCAAAATAAAATATTATAATTTGTTGGTTGAGCAATGAGCAGTACGTCTAATTTATTAGTCGCCAAACACCCTGCCTGCCCCCTCAGGCTTTAGACGTTTTCTTTGGTTGTTTGATTAAATCCAATTTTTAAAGCACTACTAGTTAATACTTTAGCATGTTAGAACTTCAAACTTTAGGAATACCTTACCTTTATGCCACAACAAATCAGGATTTGTTAAGTATACAAAATATTTATAAAAAGTAATTTTGAAAAATAAAATGTAATTTTTTGATTTTATGTTCATTCTTATAAGTAATTTATACGGAGTCTGGGAGAGGAAGAAGTACAAAGAAAAAAATAATAACAAAAACTTTTTTTCAATTCCATTTTATCCCAGGAACCAATAATCTTAACAAAATTAGAAATAAAACTAATCAAAGTGACGCAAGCTAGAGTTCATATTATTCATGCCAATATTGACTAAAGCATGGTTGCTGCTTGCTAATTAACAAACTAAGCATCTGTATAAAACCTTATCCTTTCCCTAAATAAATAAACAAACGCACCTTATCCTATTGGCTTAAGGAGGGGGCAAAATTAGCTCTTGTCATTGAACATTTGAAGTCCTTTTAGGTCTCTGGTCTAGTCAATGACGTACATCATCCTCTTTGCTATGCTTTTTTTTTTTTTTTAACTTCAATGTAGATCACCAGAAACCAAATATAATCCCATATCTGAGCTGAACTTTCGAAATACTTAGTAAATAAACAATAAGGAAAATAGCAATTTTATTATGGAGAAGCACAATAGTAAGTCATACTAGCCACCTTGAAGAACAATTTGAGATACAGAGTCCTAGGAAAAAAATGAATATGAAAGGAACTAACCAAGGTTTTCAGAATGAACATTCAGAAGAATTAACACCACCAAGAGGCAACCATCACAATAGACATCCAGGTTCAGTTCTTATGTTCATGAATGCGCGCGCGCGCGCACATTCAGTAACTCAGTAGTAATAATACTAATATCAATGCGCACAACTAAGTTGTCCTTTAGTTAAACACTATCCCTTCGCAGTGTGCACAAGGTAACATAAACATCAGTTTCTTGCGCCTTAGTACTCGTTCCTCTTCCATGCACAAAAGAGAAGCTCAAGCAGAATGCGTATCAAGAACTGCTAATCTTCATTTCATTATTTCCGTAAGTTGCAATAGGATTTGCGGAGTTAAGGGCGTTCTTAACAGGGTACAAGGCCCTCATCACGATTCCACATTTGCCAGTAAAGGTGCTTCGGACATTACGTTCTATCTTCACATAACCATCCTCACCCCAGACAGTTCCCCATGAGTTCCTCACCAGCCAATAATCCAGACCATTTTCAGTTCCATATCCCACAGCAACTACAGCATGGTTTATGTTTGCCCCACATTCACCAGTAAGCACCCCCTGCATTTAATACAAGTTATTGTTGTTCATCGCCCTCATATCTTAAGCTTGTTGGAAAATACTTCACTTGCTTCCCAGAGAATTCATTGGTGACGCCATATTTAGAGATTGGCTTGAGATAAGATACTCCTATAATCCTATCCTATGTCCTAAGTAACAGTTAAAAGCTTATAATCAGACAAGGCCCAGTATTACGGTTAGCTATTTCGTGTGAGAGAGAAATCCCCCCTCTGTTTTTTCAATTATCTAAAGACAGGTTCCAGAGAGCATTGCTAAACTAATGAGTTAATGATAAAGCCTCGTTATGCCTTCTTTTCTTTTTTTAATTTTTCCAGCTAATGCCATCAGAGTGTACCTAAAAAAATCATTCTATCATTAGATAGTAGATATTAGGAAGGTGATTTAGTGGGCTTACCGAGTGATAGAGCTGAAAATCTCTGCCAGAGGCTTCAATAGCAACGCTAACAGGCTGATGGGCCACGGCTTTCTTCAACGCATCCTCATCAAACGGTGGAACACGCTCGTACCCGTCAATTGTCACCACCCTAGCATTCTTCTACATCAGGACAATAAAACAGGCACCATCAAAATGATTAGAGAACCAACCGAATCGACTATAATCTCGAGACTTGCTCAATTCGACATTCGAATACGGACCTTGATTGCATCGCATTTGCCATCAATGCCGAGGTATGGATAGTCGTCTTCTGTGTCGATTCCGCCATTTTTGACGATGAAGTTGAAGGCGGATTCCATAACACCTCCGCGGCAGCCATTGTTGTGAAATGAATCGCAGTCCACAAGCTCTTGCTCTGACAAAGAGACGAGCTCGCCGGTGACAATCTTGTTTATCGCTTCCACGGTTGCCACCGTTGAGAATGCCCAACAACTTCCTGCGTCAAAAGAATCCTGGAAAATGTCAAAAACATTCCAATAAAAAACGGATAGCTGAAGGCCTCAAGAAGGAAAATGACCACAAGCTCCTTGATCTTTGATTGGAGTTAGGGCAGCTTGCAACCTCCAATCCACATGCGACGGCAACTTATCACTTTCGTTTAAAGCATAACGAGGAGAAGCACTCTTGGCCTTGATGACTCTGCGTTTTGCGTCACTGAAAGTGCCCAGGTACATGGCTGCATATTCTTCGTTGGTCAAATCGGCAAAACCATTCAACCCAAGTCTGTAGCTGTGGTTTTGAGCATTATGGTCATCTATATATTTGAGGTTATCCTTGAAAATCTCGAACCTCCGAAGTTTCTCTCCCAATCCTCCATTACTGTATGATGCTTTTCTGTGTTTCACTAGCCATTCCTCGTACATGTTCTTGACTTCCAGGTCGTTTCTCGTGGCCAAAGATGAAGTGAATAGAAGGAATGAGAACAAGGTTATGAGTATTGTCATTGGTAGTGTCCGTGTTTATTAATGGAATGTAGAATAAGAGGGAAGAATATCAGCGAAGGGTTTAAGTGAAAGGGTCTGAGAAGAGGAGGATTGGGACATTAAGAAAGGTTGGTGGTGAAGAAAGAAGAGGAGACAGTTAGAGTTAATATAGAAATGAAACTGAACTACCAAAACATGTGGACTCGCTGGTAGATGTTTTTGACAATTTGGAAGCTGGCTAGAGCCAAACATGGAGCCAGCCAGTAGGATATGGCCACGTGTAGAACGAGGTAGAAGGTGCACACATTTCTTCGTGGCCAGGTATCTGTAGTTTATACTGTAAATTAAGGAAATGTGGACTGAGTTAAAGAGACTAATAAAGGGGAACTTTTTGCTTTTACGTACTTTCGGCATATCTTCTCCACTTTAATCTTTATGCGTTTAATTTACCACCGCAACACCCACTGCAGCCTTAAGCCTAAAATCAAACAATGTGGGGGGAAAAGCAGAATAGTGAGTAAAAATCTCACTTTTATTGAGTGTCAATGAAAACAAGCAATGCTGACGAAGACATTGTGAATTTTGAACTAAATGCTACTTTATGACGCTTCGGGATGGAAGGACCTGTTTTCCTTGGCTCTTTTAATAAAATATAATAAAGAGTAAAAGTAATTACGGAAATATTATAAAAAAAAATTAGTCAAATACAACACTACAAATCATTCTTAACAAGAACGATTTACGCAAATCATTAATACTAACAACGATTTGTGTGAAAAATAAGAGAAAGAGGGTAAAATCCAGACTTATACACTGCACAAGTCCTTAATGTCTTGAATGACTTGTGCCCTAACTCGTTCAAGCCATGACGTTGATGGTGTGAATGACTTGAATAAGTAGTTCACTCTAGTGAACGACTTGACAAGTCGTTCACACCTCATCCCCCCACATGCGTTCTTCCCCCTTTTATTTTTTGTCTTTATCTTTGTAGGCTTTAGTCACTTCAAATAATGAAGTTTGCTACACCTTCATCTTCATTCATCCATAAATAGGCTATACCTTCTTCCTTCATCTTCATTCATTGTATTCACTTCTTCCTCAACATTTCAACTTCCTCATTCTTCTTCATTCACATATTCACTTCCTTCTTCACCTTCATTCACTTCCTTATTTGTATGTTTGTCATCCCTCCTTCTAGCCTCCTTCTCCACTCTTCACTTGTTTTGTTTTTTTTTAAAAGCTCTGCGCTAGTGTTTAGAAGTTTGGGATTTCTATACTTATAGTAAGTACTATTATATATAATTTCTTTGAGTTGTATAGTTTGAAATATTTTTAATAATCTTAGTAATTATAATGTTGCTATTTATTTTATTTGTAGGCTTTATGTATTCATGAGGAACTGGAAAGATCAAATAGGAGCATTATATTTAACTGTAAGTATATTGTGTTATATATTATTACTATGAAGTGTAAAATGTGAAAATTTTAAGTTTAACTATATTATTCTCTTCTGAATATGTGATTCTTTATTTTATTTTTTTTCCAGTTCTAAGTATGTTAATTTGTCTATATAAAATTTGTGCGATGATATATAGAGAAAAAATTTTAATCTTATTATTCTATAAAGAAGTAACATGTCATATAGTTCATACAAAGTCAATTGTAATGAACGTGATAAACTTTTAACGTTGTTTGTAAAATCCAATGTCTTTGTTTATATTTTATGGTAGCAAAAGAAATACATACTTTAAAAAACATGTTCACTCATTCATAATGAAATGAAATTTAGAAATACGAAGAATTCGTTATTGTCTATACTTTTTTTGTTGAAAAAATAGTTTTATACTTTTGTAAGGTGTCTGATCTGGCACCTATATCCTACCCACTTTATCCATAGAAATAGAAAATGATACACATATTGTAGTTAGACAAATTTAGAAGCCTGTTTGGATGAAAACATTAGAGATAATTTAGGTGGAAATATTTTGTAAGGTAAGAAATTTTTTTCCCAAATAATCTTTTAGTCCTCATATACTTAATACTTGTAAATGGAAGATTCCAAATATATAATGTCACAATAGAATAAATACTACAATTTTATTTGTCACAAGTAGTGAATGTTAATTCAAAATTTAATTTCATACTAAAACAGTAAGTTGAAAAAATTTAAGATTGTAGAACCTATAAATGAAATAATACAATTAAGAAAGTAAATATTTATTGAAATAATAATTCAACATACTTGTAAACATTCAAACTAATATGAATAAAATAAATATATCATGAAGATGATGATTCACTAAAAAAACTAGTACTAAAAGTTTTAGGGGGCTTTCCCTTTTTTAAAAAAGAATGAAGTAATGCATAATGCACACATAATTTGGACTGTCAATATAGATGGATGATTTTGTGTCAATTTATTCCCAATCGATTAATAACTTGTAATGCATTAATTAGGAAATATAATGGAGGGTAGAAAGGAGAAGTGTGTATATTTGCAAATGGATAAATTTGTTATGGGCCTTCCAGTGTAATATTTGAGTGTGATAGCGTGAAAATAATAAAAGTTGACTCAAATATAAGCTTGAACAGACTAAAGCAAGTGATTGGTAGGAAGTTACAAGTTGGTCCCAATCAAATTGTGACAAACCTAGTATATAGATATCCTACATGGTTAAGTCCGCCACACTACTGGCGATATAATTTGAAAGATGTGGATGTAAAAGAAATGTGGGAAATAACTCAATCATTACCAACTTAGATGAAATGTGTGGAGTTGTAT
>JBAGKO010000002.1:2037185-2047784 GCA_037177275.1 Acacia concinna | reverse complement strand
CATTTGAATGGAAATTTCTTTCCATATTCTATGTTGATTTAGCTTAGGGACATATATCAAGACTGAAATTCTCATTCCCAAAGTCACTGGGGATATTCTTGAGATTGTATTCACTCATATAGAATCACTCAAGAAGCTTTTGAATATAATTCTCTCATGAAAGAGATTATTCTCCTTAAGTTATCTCATTGGATCTTAAATCTAAGATGTTTATTCATTTACCCATGTGTCTTCAAACTTTATGAGTATCATTCTTTAATAGACACTTCCAAATTCATATTATCTTTGGTCAACAATATATCATCCATTTAAATTGATAATATCAATAAAACGACTTTGATAATGGCTTTCTTCAATCATTTGAAAAAAAAAATGCATTAGGTCATAACTCTTATGAAAACTTATGCATCATTGTTTGTATGATTACTTCAATCCATTAAAGGATCTACGCATAAACACATAATGTTAACACCTTGTGAAACCTCAAATTTCACTTTAAATGAAATCTAAAAGTCAACACAAATAGATTTCCTTACCATATCACATATTAAAGGTGTAGGTTTTATCTAAATAGTTAATTGTAGCTAGAATAAGTATGATTCAAGCATACAACAAGTGGTATGAATGACATCTTGTTATACATACCCCTTAGCAACTAAATAAGTCTGGTATTTGCTAATCAATCTATCATACTTTCTCTTTAGTATTAAAGTAGATCAACTAAGTCTCAAACATGATTCTTCTGTATGAATCATGTATCGCTTTTAATGTTTTCTTCCATCTTGCCTTAATATCATTTTATGAGGCCTCTAGTATAGAACTTGACTAATCATCATCAAATGCTAGTTCATTCTATATTGTTTGATCTCTTTGCCTTGTAAAGAGATACATAGTAATTAGTTTCTCCCTTGTTTGGAAACTAATTTACAACAAATCTGGTATCTTTTTAATTCTTTTAGTCATAATTCTATCTTCACTCATGAAAAAATGTGAAGACTTAATCCAAATAAGCTCCAACTTACAATCACAATGGGAATGTGCAGCTGACCCATATGGTCTACTAGCAACTATTGTAAATGCTCAACTCACTCTTAAGGTCTATGGAAAAGTAGAATAGGTTCATGTTTTGACCTTAGATTCATGCTTTGACCAAATTTATTAAGGTGTAGAAGTCTCTACCTTTGAGGGCGCATGGGTAACATACACATTTGATGGAACCAACTAAATGTACTAATCTATCAAAAGTGGAATGTACTAATCCACCAAAAGTGGACTTAATAATTATTCTCCCACTAATGTTTTGGTGGGGTAGTATGAACCATGTTGTACTTAACCATGTTTTATGGCATCTTAGCATGCCTTTCAATAACTCCATTTAGTAGTAGAATGTTTCAAATATTTAACAATTTTAACTATCTTTCGCTTGTCACATAGCTCTTTAATTATTCATAACTCAATTAGAATGCAGGATCTCAAACATCCTCTTATTGACTTTATTTGAGTTCACATTTCATTCATTAGAAGTCTAAAATACTTTAATTTTCAGACTCATGTGAAAACAAATAAACTGATTATTTCGTGAATAATCTCCTCATCAAATGACAAAATATTGAGTTATGTGTTTTTCCCTCATGTATAGTACCATGTTTATCATAATGGAAAAATTACAAAGGAAGCATAGTCATTGTCCCTTTATTGTAAATCTTTTCTCATTGCTTTGTCTGCTAGACTTGTAGAAGGACATTTTTATAATGAAAATTAGACATAGTAATTCTCATTATGCTAGTCTTGGTAGTAATCCTTTATTCTATCTAGCCTAACACATAATCAAGTCAATGCTTGATTTATAAGCAGTGTTAAAGAAATTAAGCATAGAGAGTCACCAACAATACTACATTTAAATAAATTTCAATAAAAGAAAACTATGTCAAAACTATGTTTATTTTTGTTCTTTAATCATGAAAGTCTAAACCATTCGAGTCTATAATTTAGACTACATGAGATGACAACTTAATCTCATCTAAAACAATTCATAAAGCACATCACAGAGAATTAAGGTTGTTCCATTACAAAAGTGAACTTATAGGCGTTAATGTCTTTTACCTTAATCCTCATAACACCTCCAATATTAAGTCTTATGCTTTAATTTGATGATAGAGTAAATTCTATCAAGGAATCTCAATCCTTATTATTGTGATTTATGGAGCTTGTGTTCTTTTGTACTCATTTGACTTGGAACTATTTTTTGCAAAGTGATTTAATTTATAGCATCAAAAAATTGTTTGACCTTACTAAGGTCAGTAATTGTTTAAAGAATTTCTTACCCTGCATGGAATTTAGGGCTGTCCTTCTTTCTCTTTTCAAGAATCTCTTTCCTCTCTTCTTCTTTTGCTTCACCCTCACCACGGTCTTCTTCGATCACTCTTCTCCTCTGGCTTCCTCTAATCTGGTCCTCTCCTCTGACGTCGTTTCATTGCTCTCTTTCAAGTCCAAAGCCGACCTGGACAACAAGCTCCACTATGCTCTTCACGAGCGCTTCGATTACTGTCAATGGCGAGGCGTCAAGTGCGCACAGGGCCGAGTGGTTCGCTTCTTCCTTCAGGGCTCTGGCCTTCGCGGCGTCTTCGCCTCTGACACCCTCTCTCGACTCGACCAGCTTCGAGTCCTCTGCCTCCGCAATAATTCCCTCTTTGGCCCCATCCCCGATCTTTCTCCCCTCTTCAACCTCAAGGGTCTCCTTCTCGACTATAATTTCTTCTCTGGTTCGTTACCTCCCTCGTTCTTTTTGCTTCATCGCCTTCGTACTCTTTCTCTCTCTTATAACAACCTCACCGGTTTGATCCCTGTCGAGTTAGTTAGTTTGGACCGTTTAGTAACCCTCCGCCTTGACTCGAACCGCTTTATTGGAACTGTTCCGCCGTTGAACCAGTCCTCCCTTCTCATATTCAATGTCTCCGGCAATAACCTCACAGGGCCGATTCCATCAACTATCGCTCTTGCTCGATTCCACACGGGGTCGTTTTCGGGGAATCCGGGACTATGCGGGGACATTATTTCGAAAGCATGTGATCATCCTCGGCATCCAATCCTTGGTTCTTCCAGTGCCCCTGTCTACTTGGGGCAAAGCGCTGAATCCCAGGGAAACATCGTCGTTTCTTCGCTTACTAGAAAGGAGCACAAGAGTAACGGCCTGATTATTGGGTCCACCATTGGTGCGTTGATTCTGATTGCGTCTTTTCTGGGGCTTATCGCGGTGGTTGGGAAACGGAGTGTTTCGAGTACATTAGAAAGCAGGAAAATGACGGAAATGGGACCTACGGAAGCTGCGCCGGAGAAGAAAATAGAGGAAATCGATGGAGTTGATCATCATAATACAGAGAATTTGGTGTTCTGTTGCGGGGAGGCACGATTGTACACGCTGGATCAGTTGATGAGAGGATCGGCCGAGTTACTGGGAAGGGGTACCATTGGGACTACATACAAAGCAATGGTGGATGGGAGCTTTATTTTGACAGTAAAGAGGCTAGATGCTGGAAAGACTGCAAGAACAAGCGGTCAAGCGTTTGCGAGGCACATGGAAATGGTGGGTCAGCTTCGGCATCCAAATTTAGTACCAGTGAGAGCTTACTTTCAGGCTGAAGCAGAGAGGTTGGTGATCTATGATTATCAATCTAACGGCAGCCTCTTCAACCTCATTCATGGTAACCCCTAATGCTCTTAATTTCTTTTGGTTATCTGTTAAGAGTTCGATTGATGTGATTCACGCTATTTTCTTTTGATGAATCTATTATTAACCAGACTGATTGCTTAATAAGAATGGTTCTGTCCCTTGAAGTTGGGGCTTGTGATCCATATCTTTCAGATTGGTGTTGTCTGCAACCTTTTTTTTTTTTTTGCTATCAATTAAAAAGATAAAACGTATTTAAAAAATTAGTTTATCTTTCTTTCAAGTCTTCATCAATTTTTTTTCCTCATTAATTAATAGACACAGACTCTGTTTTCCTGTACTCAATTCCGAATGGGTCATCAGTACAGTGCCCATGCCCACAATCACGGGAATGATTGCCTTATAGTTTGTATTGTGTTCCATGGGAATCTCAACTGGGGTGTCTACAACTTTTTCTTCCTCCTTTTCACTTGCCATTGAAAGAAATCCGCTTCTGTCTCTTATAAAATTTTCTTACAGAGATAGATTATGTTTTCCTTGACCGAAAAGGCCCTCAGTAAAGTATGCGTGCCCACAATCACGGGTTTGTAATTGGTTTTTTCTCGGTTGTGATTTGACTAAGGAGATTATTACTTTTTGGCTGAATGTTTCAGGCATGTTGACTATGCATCATCCAGTTGAATTTTTGTTCATCAATCATCCATTATCATCTAAACATTGTAACTAAGAAAGTCGAACTTCTAATTATTCCACTGCAAAATCATGGGAGTTTGCCTACTTGTAGATAACTTTTCCATCCATTGCCACATTATTTCATTTGTCTTCTAAATTTAGTTTTCAAGTGAAAGTTGAGTTGATTTTTTTTTTTTTAATAACGTAAGCTAGAATTCATTTCCTCCAAAGAGATATTACAACAACAAACTAGAGTTGAGCTAACCTTCATCAACCTTTGCCTCTTGAATAGAAGGAGGTTGATCAAAGAGGCAAAAATTTGCATTTATCTATGGGAATATTTTGCTAACTGGTTCTTAATGGTTATGGCCTCTCTGTAAACATGAGTAACCACAACTTGTGGACTCAATCCTTAAGTGAGATAACTACTAACAGTTTCTGTTTACTTGGTAGCAACTATCTATAAATCTGCTATGTATTTGCAGGTTCAAGATCAGCAAGAGCGAAGCCTCTTCACTGGACATCATGCTTAAAGATAGCTGAAGACATAGCTCATGGACTTGCATACATCCACCAAACATCAAGATTAATCCACGGCAACCTAAAGTCCTCTAATGTCCTTCTTGGAGTGGAGTTTGAAGCTCGTGTTACAGACTATAGTCTGTCCCTCCTTGGAGACTCTTCATCCAGTGATGATCCTGATTCTGCTGCCTATAAAGCACCTGAAACTCGCAACACTAATCGCCTACCCACTTCTAAATCTGATGTCTATACATTTGGGGTACTTCTACTGGAGCTTCTAACTTCCAAACACCCTTCTCAGCATCCCTTCCTTGTGCCTATGGATCTGCAGAATTGGGTGAGAGCAACGAGGAATAACTATGGTGCTGAAGATAAGCAGCTAGGAATGCTTACAGAGGTCGCAAGTATTTGCACGGTTACATCACCTGAGCAGAGACCAGCTATGTGGCAAGTCTTGAAGATGATACAGGAAATAAAAAAGAGTGTGACACTTGAAGGTAATATATCTAATGGGTTTATATAGCTTATATTTATAACAGAAAACCTGAACAATCAAGAAGGCCTATAGCTCTTAGCTATGATTATGAATCAAAAAATGAAATTCAGGGAAATATTTCAGCATCTGTATGCAAACGGCTTCTCTGCTCTTAGTGAGTATGCTTTGACAAATTTTGATAGAAACTGCAAATTTCACTTCTTTTTTCCCCCATTCCTTCTAGCTCAACCTTCACGACAGCATATTGAATCAGTGAAACGTGTGAACTCAAAAGGGAATGAAATACGCTACTGATTGGTGAGAAAAATCACCCACCAATTATATGATGATGGTTTTTTTCCCCCCTTAAATTTGATGGAAACTCTTATAAAATAATTTCAGTTTGGTGGTGTTGTTGAATTGACACATAAGATTTTGATGAAAGATTGTTAGTTGTTGCTGATTTAATAATAGATGCCTCTTCAAAAATCTTTTCATATTTATATTCAATATCTAAAGAACTTATAATTATTTTGCTAAAATTATTTTAAGGATGTCACTTAAAAATTATACATTTATTTGTAAATGGAAATGATTAAAAGCATGAAAATAATATATATATATATATATATATCTCAATTTTCAATAACATAAAAATATAGAAAAATTATCAATAATATTTTTCGTTTTTTTCTTAAAATAACTAGGCCATAGTGTTCATTGTTCAATGGTACAGTAGAATCACCAATAATTAATTGAGTTTTTTAAGACGGAAAACGAATTATCATGCAAAGAATTATCAACAATCTATAAGAATGATTTTGTTGATATTGGCTTTCTCTATTAGCTAATCTAATTTTTGAACAAAAAATTTTATTAATGTTCAAAATTTTGGGTTTGAATTCCTAAGACTTGAGTTGAAAGTTGAAACATTGCATATTTAATAAGTTTTTCAACACAAATACTCAGGAAACTTTCATAACAATACCTTGAAAATATTAAAATCCTAAATCAGGGATTCAAATTTGTATAAAATATCAAATCCATCCATGTGGAGTAATTCTAATTCTCATTATAGATCTAAACCCATAAGCAATTATTGCTTCAATAATTGGGTAGACTGTGCCTACCCATTGATTGCGCCCCTAAAAATATTTGCGGCACTCATTCAGGAATTGTAACACCATTACATCTTTCACTTTGATGCTATCATCTCACCGGATCAAGCATATCTCTCTTTTTTGCTTTCGTAAGGTATCTCCCAACCCGGTAGGCTAAGGACTAATCCTCCGTCTATTGTAGATTCCTCTATAGGAATGACAGCTTGCTAGGAGATTAATGCTGCTCCATATCCAAGGTTAGGGATCGAACCCCTGATTAAGGTTAAGGGTGGAATAACCCCTACCGCTCTACCACACGCTCCCTAGTTTGATTAGGCAGATCTCTTTGTGTCAAATGAAATAATCTAACAGACAAAAAAACTTATTTTCATGTCCTATATATAAATGATAAAAATATTAAGTTTTTTTTGTTTTGGAACTTCCCTTGTTCACAAAGTTTATCAAGTGTAGCTGGAGCTAGCTGATAAATTTCTCTAAGAGATATTTATATTAATTAAAAGAACAATATGCTTGAGGGTTGGGAGTTGATTTTGCAATCACAATTACCATTATACTACCTCAAGTCTTAAATATAAGACTTATTTAATGTTTTTAAATAATCCTAAAATAATTACGTTAGTTTAAAGTATTTAAATTTATTATTTTTTTAAAACTATGTTGGCTAACTTATGAACTACTATAAAATGTAATAATACACATTATATTATATGATTAATTAATACACATTATATTATATGATTAATTAACTTATTTATTTTTCTTATTCTTTAAAAAAAAGTCAAATGAATCTTATACTACATCCCATCCTACATACAAGACTTAATTAACTTTTTTGGAGTATCCTTATTACTAAAGAATTTGTAATGTGGGCTTTTCTTCATTTTTTTAAATCATAAATATGTGTAAAATAAAATAAAATAAGTGACTTAAACAGTGGCACAGAGCATCCAAGGCTTAAAAAAATAGAGAAAATTACACTTAGTCCTAAATAAGGAAATATAAGTCAAATAAGTCCCGTGAAAAAAATATACTCTTTTCAGGTCATAAGTTAAGAAATTTATTACTGTCAAATCCCAATTAACAACCCTTAGGTTGTTAATATAGCCCATGGGGTTGTTATTAACAACCACAGGGGTTATATTAACAATCTTAGGACCTGACAGTAATAAATTTCCTACACATGACCTATTTGACGTAAAGTTCTTTATTTAGAATCTCAATGCAAATTTCTCAAAAAAATACCTCATTTTATGAGTGATTATCTAAGAGCACCTAATCCGGTTTCTTGTTCGGCATGGCTATGTTTCATAGGAACAATCATATTTAAAACACTATTAAACACTAAATAAAGACGCTTCTCTCAACCAGAAGTCAAATTTCAATCCATCATATTGTGAAGGAATAGAGGCATCCCCATCTTGTCTGTCTTTATTTTAGGGTTAAAACCCATAAAGCATTACATCAAATATTATAGTAAAGGAGATTTGACTCCATACACTGATCATCAACCAAGGTCGGCAAATGAGGCTAACACACATCAAGCAATAAAGATGTTGACAAACTATCTTTTGCTAAAGTATTAGCCATACGGTTCTGATTTTTTGAGATATGTTGCATTTTCAGCTCCATTGAGAATCTCATTAAACTTTTAATATGTTCAAGCAATATGCTATATGACTATATTCCACACCCATTCATCCTGTTAATAATGTTGTTAGGATCTGAACTTGATTCCCAATTCCCAATTCAAGATGGCACATTCATTATCTTCATAAGGAATGTGTAAAACCAACAACCTAATTTTCATTTTGATTTCTAATGAATCCACACCATCCTCCCTTAGTTTGAGATAAATTCATAGCTTCCCTTCATCAACATTTAATTTAATTTGAACCAGGCAAGAGACGGTGGTGGGTGTTTGTTCTTCCTTGTTGATTCAAAATTCATGAAAAGTTTTTTTACCCAAAAAGAAGAAAAAGAAG
Organism: Acacia concinna; assembly: GCA_037177275.1. Taxonomy (NCBI): domain Eukaryota; kingdom Viridiplantae; phylum Streptophyta; class Magnoliopsida; order Fabales; family Fabaceae; genus Acacia; species Acacia concinna. The sequence goes on along the minus strand of JBAGKO010000002.1, from coordinate 2,039,345 downwards.
AAGCTAAAAGTTAATTGAATCCCTTTTTCGTTGGTTGTCTTGTGCTCCAATTTGTGGTTGTGGACTTCGAACAAAACAAAGGGCGCGGTAACGACAAAGAAAGATCGTGGATTTCACCGTCTCTTTTTCTTCCTGTGGGCACAAGCCCAGCTCATTTCTCCATTACAAACAAGAGCCGAACATAAAATTGATACGTTGTCACGTCACTTTCTGGAAAACTACCCACTCCACTCCTAAATATAATAAAAATCAGTTAAATTTTTAAGAGGGAATAAATAAATTATTTAATCATATTATTATATATTAATTCATAAATTTAAAAAAAAGAGTTAAAAAAATTTAAAATAATGTTATTATTTTTTTAAAAAAAGTCAACTTAATTTTATATTTAGAATCGAAAGTTATAATTCTGTTCTTATTATATGTCGCTTTTGATCTTTTTTTATTAGACACTTAATAGTATTAAGTAATAATGTAATATAAGTTTTTTTTCCCATGTACACCCATATTACTAAGCTAGTGAGAGAAAATAAACTTAAAGTGATCTAAAGTTTTCTTTTTTGGGCCAGAACATGATTTTAAATTTTAATGTATTTAATAGGAAATAAAAAAAACGTTTAACGTATTTAATAAGAATGATATTAACTCCATTTGCGCATGCCTTGTGTCAATTGGAATTTCCATAAACTTTTCCAAGTCTCGGAATCTGTCATAATCTTTCGGTAGAAAAGGAAAAAAAAAATCTGTCATAATCCTAATGAATCACCATGAAATAACGCGTTGGAAAAAAATACACATGACTCAATTAAACTTTTTCTATTTGAAGGAAGAAAATTAGCGCTAAACCAAAAAAAAAGGGGGAATTTTACACATATACACGGTAAACAGTTACAAATTTTATGGAAATGCTATAAGATAAAAGTAATTACCAAAATACTATTTGAAAACTCGTTTAGAGGATTTTAAAAAAGTGAAAAACTCATCTATCTAGTGAACGATTTTGGCCTTTTTTTTTTGCTTTCGTAAGGTATTCCCCAGCCCGCGGCAGGCCAAGAACTAATCCTCCGCTTATTGTGGGTTCCTCTATAGGAAGGACAGCTGGCCAAGAGATTTAACGTTGTTCCATACCCAAGGCCAGGAATCAAACCCCTGACCAAAATTAAGGGTGGAAGACGATTTTGGCCTTCTACCACTAACTTATACATTGCTATAGTCAACTTATGTTTTTTTTTCTTAAATAAAAATTGTATCTAAATACCCTCGTCTTTCACTCTCCTTTTTAATTTGAGGAGAATTACAAACTAAAATTCTTCATCACTTCACAATATGTTTCTTTCCTTCTCTTTTTTTTTAAAAAATATTTCCAACCAAATGAAATTAATCTCAGTAGAATTAATTTCCTGCAAAATCAAAGAATACTACCAGCAAATTTTTTAGAAAGAATAATTTTAACCTAATAACTGAAATTAGGGGAAATATACAAAAAATATATATATAAATATAATTTCTTAACAAATATGAAATAACACATCTAAATCTATACCTTTCAAATTATATAGCAAGAATCGGTGCCTGTGCAACTTATGGTGAGTTTATATTGATGCCATGCTTGAGTTAGGTTATATGAAGTCTATAAGCATGAGCACTCGTGTATGCCTATTTTTATTTTATTAAATCATATTTCTCCAGAGCAATTTGAGAACAATCATCAATAAATTTTGTTTATTGATTTACCAATGCATTAATCCTGTTAAGTGTTACCCTTTTGTTTTATCCCCATAATTCAAAATTATATATTTTTTTCAAAAAACTTAATAAGTTTTATGAGTAATTTATAATTTATTATTTTAAAGGATCCAAACTAAATCTCCTGATATTAAGTTTTTTAGGCAAAAATATATATACTTTTGAATTATGGAGATTAAAAAAACTGAATTATGGAAATAAGGTAGAATGAAAGGGAATGTATAGAGAGAAAGGATGAGTGAGCGAGAGAGGGAACGAAGCCGTGAACGTGTACCACCGGCACTGACGGCGGAGGAGAGGGATGTTATGGATCGGAGTAGGAAAAAGGTTCGTCAATATGAGGGTAGAACGATTACTGGACGTCCATTGATTCCTCGTGTGGAAGAGTGGATGAATGATGATGGGAAGTCTGCT
>JBAGKO010000002.1:2020327-2037085 GCA_037177275.1 Acacia concinna | reverse complement strand
ACCCTGCAAAAAGACTTTTCTCCCTTCCAATTCATCTGGAACTTCAGATTCTGAAATGAACCCATTGGGCACCATCTAAGCCCTCCACTTCTGCCACTGAACAAATATCTTAACTGCTTTGTCCGGGTTCATTGATCGAGCAATCAAGAACCTCATAAGCGTCGGATCCCCATACATCTGCAAATTTAAAAGCAAAGGCCCGTATATTTTTGTTTTTGCACCCGTCACTTGCCATTTTCCCCACGTTTGCTATTAAACCAGAATGAGTGGATGGCTTTTGTGCCTTTCTTCCTTAGGTGTGATCTTGACTTTTCACTCGTGACTCTGGAAGAATGCAAGGAATCCTATGAGGAAAAGAATCAGAATGACTTCAATAAAGAAGCTATATGCAAACGAAATCTCAAAATTATACTCTAAGTACAAAAGAGCTGCTGTTTGAATTAAACTTGTTACAAATCATGTAACACCAGAAACAAGCTCTATCAAACAATTGAGATTACAGATTTAACGCAAGAAACCAACTGAGAGAGACCCACCTGCTTGAAACTGAGAGGACCAAGAGAGACAAAAGAGGTGTGATATTGAAAGCTGTGATAATATATATCTGTGTGTGCGCGCACTTGGATTCTGTTTTAACCAGAGTTGTTGGCTGCTAGCTAGGAGCGCTATTGAACGGGTGATGAAGCAATTTAAAGAAGAAAGATGGCAGCACAGACATCTGTTGCACACAAGAATTACTGGGAGGGATGATTTATGGAACCCGTGCTCTCCACTGATATGTACTGTCCAAATTTGATCTAGACAATCTAGATCTAATATTTTTAAATAAAAAAATTATTTTAAAAAATGTCAGTTAAAAGATTATTTTTATTTTATATTCTCTACCTATTAAAATTTTTTTAAAAAACAAACAAAAAAATAAAAATAAATAAATAAATTTGTTGGACCATCCAAATCTCATAAGTTGCCTATCGAAAGTATAGATAAGGGAGCTGATTCCAACGATTTATAATGTGGTTGGGCATAAATAGACAAGCGCCACTTGATCTCTACCGTCCACATGTCAAAATCCTAAGAGTCCTCCAAATTCTGTCTTCTTTTTCTTTCTTTTTAGGTCACTATCTACACTTAATTTTCGCTTCAAAGATACGCAAGAAGCAAACTGTGTCTAGTCACTCTCTAGACTTAAACTCGTCCCTTTCCTCTCTCTACCTCTCTACGAATTGGAAACCTGGGTGAGAAATGGGTCAAATCCAATACTTTGAGAAGGATTAATATGATATGCGTTAAGATTGTTAAATAACTTTTAATTTTTACTAAAGAAGTAAAAGTAACCCTTAATAACTTTTTATATTAAAACTAACTATTAACTTCTGAAAATGGAGCAAATCATTAGGCGTTCGTTAATGGCAGATAAGGGACGTTAATTTTAAAATTTGACAATGTAAAAATAGCCATTAACTTATACTAAATGTACAAAAAATAACTATAATTTTTTTTCTTTTTGCAGAAGTAACTGAAAGTTGATTTTCGAATATTAATTCACAAGTTTTTATGTTGATTATGGAAGTTGAAGTTCAAGAGGATTTTAATTATGAGATGACTAGTTTTTTTGTGCTAATTGTTGGCTTTTGTATTATGACTATTTTATCAATTTTTTATTTTAATGAGAATGGTGAAGTAAAAGAAATTTGTCACTCAAATTTCAAAAGCTAAAATATCTAACAGGATCATCAACATTTAAAATACTGTGATCACAAATGTTAAAGTAATCTCACAACCAACACTAAGTACATTCGTTAATGGAAGCCTAACGGTTTGCTCAATTTTTAAAGTTAATGGTTAATTTGATACAAAAAATTGTAAAGGGTTACATTGACTCTTTTGAAAAAAGTTGAAGGTTATTTAAGAACTTTCACCCATACAATATTTTTGAGTATAGGCATGTGGTTCTCCCTCCCGAAGTGGCTAACTAAACTTCTTCCCAAGAATCGTCTTCTTTCAAAAATGCCAATTCATCGTCATGACCAGAAACGAATTCAAGAGACTCAAAGTCCTCAGCCAACAAATGCCATGGTGAAGGAGGAGTAATGGGAATGGAGTTAAAAAATTAAAGAAAGATCAAAGTGCAAAAATAAAGAATAATGAATAAAGAAGTCCTTATATATACAATTCACAATATATCTCTATTGTAAACTCAGTTTCCATCTCAACTTCAAACACACATACACACAGTTATTTTACATAAATGAGTATGGTGTTATTATATGTTGTTGTAATAATATGAAGAAATTTTCAAGTTTGCTAGATGATGGTGATGATGCTTCTTTTATCTCCGAATAGTCTATTTTACCTCCATCTTGGCTAAATGTTAATTAGGCAAGTGAATCAGGCGTAAATACAGTTTATTTTAAGTTTGAATAATAATTGCATTATTTACTTTCGTTGTCTTTATACCCAAGTTCACAAAAATACTGCATTTGGAAAGCCACATAATTAATGAAGTTTTTTAAAGAGGAAAGAAACAGCACAAACACAACAAAGATTAACAAGCTCATATATTTTGAGAAACTAAGGACAACATTTTGGTGGTAAAAAAAAAAGCTCATAGCAATTTTATTTCGAGAAGGTGTAGGCTGCCCTTTATCAATATAAGAAAAGTAACATTCCTTTGTGGTGTAAAACTTCTTGTCCCATTCATTCACTGAGGACACAAATACAAAAGGAGCACGGCAAAAGGAAAAAAGAAGGCAATGTTATAAATGAAAGCATGAATAGGTTACCATGTGAATAAACGGCTTGTTAAAGTCAGTTAAAACTAAAAATCATGCTCTATTATCCACATTATAAGTAATTTCAATTAATTTATCATAATTAAAAAATAGTCATTAAATTATTAAATTTGTCTTAAATTCAAAGAAAATTCCACTTTTACGCGTATTACATGAGTTTCGAAAGGAGAGAGGAAAATATAAGAATTCATATTTAAACATTTATCATAAAGGAAAATTTGATGAATAATTGTTAATTGCTTTTCAAGTGGTTTATATATTAGAACTAACTATTTTTCTAGAAATGACTTATATTGTAGTCAGATGAAGTATTTGGCTTAATATTGAGAGCACCTTTTTCTTCCAAAAGTCAGTTTGATTGGCTCTTCAGTATGTTATTCAAGCAAATTTTCATCAAACTATTTTTTTTTCCCAAAAACGCAAACAAACAAATAATACATTACGTTAATTGACTTCTACTTCAAATAAAATTGATAAATAAGCATTGCTTTATACTGTTATAACTGCATAGCAAATGATATGTTGGCTGTAAAAAAAAGATTGCCCTAATCCTACATATACGATGATGTTCTTTATTATAAGTTTTGTTGGACTAAATATCACAAATGGAAGTTAAGACATTTAATTTATCTTAAGTTGATCAACTTTTTTAAATTTACCCCATATTTAATAATGAGTCTTGTAAAAAGATATTATCAATACCTTTTATCTCATCTATTCAATAGGTTAACATTGGAAAATAGTCATTAACGAGTCTTGGGGTGGACCTATATTTAGGACTAAATAGGAAAAAAAATTTGGATAAACTTAGTGAAAGTCAATTAAATGTGTGAAAAAATATTTTTATTTTTCAAAAATACCCTTATTTATAGAGGGGAGAGAAAATAATTAAGAGGAGTGTGAGAGACTATTAAAGCATAGATGTAACATGTAATTAATGGAGATAGAAAAATCCGCAAATACTTGGTTAAGTTGGGTCTGGTTTAAAAATGCTTTAATTTAAGATATGTCTAATAAATTTATAATTAAATAATACTTGGAGTAACTTATAATTAAATCCTTTATCATCCTGTCTTGTGATGCCCAACAAGGAATATCAACGTGTGATGCTCCCATCCCAGATATTTTTTTTTATTGTCTTTAATGTATTTATTTGTCTTTTGATAAAACTTTGTTGCTTGTCTGTGAATCCTAAAGAAAGCACTTTACTACCCAAAACAAAACATTTCCGTCATTAGCAAGGTCAGAATCTGGTGGATTAACAAAAGACAAATAAAGACATTAAAGACAATATTTATGCACGCATATGTGAGGTTGCTATCCCAATTTAATGAAGAAGAAGCTGGCAAAAAAGAAGACAATGAAAGAGCAGTTACTGTCATCACATCTGGTCTTCCCATCTCTCAAGACTTTGTTCTGATATGTTTATCGCAACAAGCAAGCCCTCCAATCTTAAAAGCTAAGGCTGGTTTGATTTCCTATTTACAAGACAATTTTTTGTTTTTTATAACCAAAATGTTTTTTTTAAAAAAAAAAAACTTGCTTTGTACACTTTTGGGTTGAAATACTTGTTGACTGCATAATATGAGACTCATTTGACTACTTTATAGAAAACAAATAAAGAAACTAAGTAAATAATTTAATTATATGATATGACATGATATCTCTGATATACTAGTATTATTTGAAATGAATTAGATGTGGGATAAAATATTTTTTTTCCCCAAAAATACTGTTATTTATAAGGGTTTGGAAGAAAAAAAGTGGTGTGTTTGAGAGAGAATTAATGCATAAACGCAACGTGTAATTAATGGAGACATAAATCTTTTTTAAAAAATTATTAAAATGTCATATATTCTCAAGAGAATTGCAATGAGATGTCAAGGAAGGGACTTAATTACATAGAAGTCTCAATTTGTCATTTTTTGCGCTATCATTTGTAGTTTTATGCTCCTCTATTGTTATTGAACGAGCATTAACAGCAGAAAAAAATTAAGACACACACACACACACACATTCGTGAAGCTGAAGGCATCCATTTAAGGGAGAAATGCAAAATGAACCTACTAATACTACTTAGAAAGACAATGGCTTGGTGTGTATAGCAACCCACGCAAATCAAGGAAATTAATATGTTGTTCCCCTTCAGGTTACAATGGCACATTTAGTGGATTAATTCAATAAGATCATTACCCTCGTTAGCAGGGTTAGAATTTGAGAACAGTGAAGGTATATATTGCCATCATGAAGTAAATCAGACTAAAACGAATCAATTGGAGAAGGATGAAAAACTATTATTTATGACCAGCATCACAAGTATGGTATTACCATCATGAAGTTAACCTGTAACTCATAATGACCTGACCAAAACTTACAATAAACTAGTAGATCAAAAACCAACGCTTTTATAAAACAACCAATGATTGGAACACATATTTATTGGACATTAGGAGTAGGATCTTATAGTCTGATCAGCATACCTATTGGTTATGTGAGACACAAGAATATCAGAGGTGAACGACCCCGTGACCGCAACTTCCAACTGCAGCTCCCAACACACAGCAATTAGAAAAACAAAATCAACTAAACTGGACGTGCCCTTCAATTCATATGTTAAAAATTTTATGTTAAACATCTTCCTCTTACTTAAAACTTGACGTGACAAACTCAAGTGGCAGCCTTTTGGCCCTTGAGATGTTTCGGGGAGGAAGAAGATGTTCAATGCTAGTTCAGAACTTGCAGCCAGTGAAAAGTTGACAGCACGACCCACTCGTTTACAAAAATCGAAAACTTAGTTCCATACCAATTACGTTCCTTAAAAGGGAAAAACCTAATCTCATCTACACCAGTATTCTTTAAGTTTCTCATAAGGAAGCAACCTTCAATTTTATTCCAAACATATATTTTGGCAAATTTCGGTATAGTGGCAACCAAAAAAAAAAAAACAGTATTCTCGTCATATCATTTGTAAACTTGAAAATTCCTTTCCCATATGAATCCCCAGAAAACATATCAATATTTTTTGGCCCCCAAAATACATATTAATACTTATTAGTTCGATTTAAAGTTAGGGGACTAGAATTTTGGCACCGAAACTTGAAATCCATGAAAAAAAAAAAGGTCAGCACATAACTTTCCAGTTTTATCTGTACCAATACTTATTGTTAACTTTAAGGACAAATGGACTGGAAAGATGGCAAAAATCCAGCTCTTCTTAAATACATATTATTTATGATGACTTACTTTCAGCTGCTTGATTATAATCAGGTCAGTACATGAGTTTCCAATTTTATTTTCATCATATGATTTGCAAACTTGAAAATGACTTTCACCTACTTAGTATACATGTTATGGAGATAAGATAGGATTTGTTTTGATAATATGTGTGGTAGCAACCATGTCCATGGAACTTCCTTCATAACGGTATTTTCTTCAATTAAATCTAACGACAAAATAAAATAGTTCATTGGCATTCTTTAAGACACCCATGCGACCTTACAAGATACATCACAAAAATACTTGAGTCGAATAGTACGTACATCAGTTAACAAAATAGTCACGAGTACCGTAACCAAAGGCCTAGCGGGCAACACAAGATAAGTATGACCTAGCAGTACGTCAACAAATAACTAAAGCCACAATATAATCCCTTACAATATGGAAACTTGCAAACAATTGTAAAGCTAGGATAAGCAATACCAAGGAGAATACACCACCCAAGCAGCCCTCCTGGGAAAACAATATGCAAACTGACAAACAATTGCCACACATGACACATGCCCTTACACCTTTCATTTGTGAGGATGAAGAAATGGCAAGAAAGATGAACTGAACCAGCTGAGTGATACCTCACATGCACTCAACCACCAAACGCTCCCAAATAAATACAAAACGCATTTCAAATGCAAACCAAGCTTAGAGTCAGATGTAAACAGTCAAATTAGTGAGGATTCGCATAGCTGATGACTTGTTTAGACTTCTCCCTGATACAGATTTATATATATAAGAGGATTTTAGGTAATTAAACCTCTTTTTCGGAACCTTGTTGTAATTCCCCCAATGTTCTTTTAAGTATGTACTCATTTCATTCCACAATATATAAGTGACTTATAAGAAAATTGATCTACAGTATATAAATTACTTATAAAGAGTAATTAATGTTTATTTATTAATTTTGCCCACATAATTAATTATTAAATATGGCTGTTTTTGTATTTCTCCCTCTTTCAAAACCTCATTTAATTTGAGTAAAATTTTCTTAAAAAATAATTTATGAAAGATTTAATGCATTAACTATTATTTATTGATTCTAATAAATTATTTGAAGTGATTTATATTGTCAACTATAGATTAAATTTGCCTTTAAAAATTAAAAATGATGGGTTTGCTTGATTCTATTATTTGTTTTTTAACTCTCTAGAACAGTTTTTAAAAATAAGTTTTAAAAATAAAAGACAAAAAATATGTTTGGATAGTTACGTTGTTTTTTTAAAAAAAAAACTATTTTTTTGATATGATATAGTGGTGGGACCGTTGGTGGTGACGTGGCAATGGTCATTATTAGTAATGTAGTGTCGATAATGAATAAGTGATATCCTCAAAAAATGGGAAAAAAGAAACTTAAAATTGTTTTTGTTTTTTAGTTTTTAAAAATAATTTTTTGTTTTCTTATTTTTAAAAACAGTTTTTCAAACAAGTTTTCTGTTTTTCTTTTTTTTGTTTTTTAAAATAAAAAAATTGTTTCCAAAACAAATTATCAAATAGGCCGATATCTCCTTCTAGCTTGCTTGAGATGCCCAAGAAGGTGGAAGATCAACATATGATACTCCCCAATCCCCGTCCGTCACCCTGATATTGACTTCATTGTCTTTAATGCCTTTGGTTGTCTTTTGAAATAACGTATGGCCCAATCTTCATCGTTGCCAGCATGGCTCTATCTTCTACCTCTAGACATGTTCCTTGTTCTCCTCTCGCCTACACACCCTTTCTTCGACCTCCAAATGCGTTCTCGGTATCACCCTCTCTTCCCAGGCAACCGCCTTCTTCTTCGACATTGCTGGCAATGCATCCTCTCTTCCCCTTCCATACACCTTTTTCTCCATCGTCGCCATCATCTCTCCCTGTTTCTCCTCCCTCTACGAATTAGACCTCCTTCGCCCTTTTCAAACTGATGACCCAAATCTCCAACCCTCAAGGCAACCCAGCTTGGCGTCATCGTCATTTTTGGTTGCTCATCGGCCACCCATTTGAGCTATTGAGATGGCTTCTCGGTGGTAGAGGTAATTTTCGAATCTCTCTCCCCAATCCTTTATGCTGATTTGCTTCAATTTTAGAGGGGATATCAATTTCATATTTTAGTTCCAAAACCATTGGTGGTGTTATTATGATTGTTCCCTATATAGAGTTCTTGGTTTTTTGTGAATATGTTTACTTATTATTTTGCTTTGAATTCAACGAGGTTCTCTGAGATGAAGAGAAGATAAATCAAAGCTTCTATGAAGGAGGCATAGAGTAGAAGGAAGTAGAGCTTTCATCTCATTAATGAAAAGAGTGATAAGTGAGAGGGTGGTGGTGGATGGGAGCAAGGGGATGGCTGAAGGACAAAATTGATGCTGAGGGTACAGTTTCTTTTTTTGCCACCTAGATAATGATGAATGAGAGAAAGGAACTGAGGATGAGTGTGATGCTGAGGTGGAAAAGTTAGAATATATGTGGATTCTATATAAGCAATTATAGTCAAAATTAACGATCAATTTAAACGGTGGCTAACTCAAAAGTAGCATTTTTATGTTTTTAGACTTTTGAGATGACATTGAGACCGATAAAACTTTCAGAGTAATATTGTTCATTCGGATGTACTTTTGGAAAAGATTTGCTACTTAACCCCTTTTGTATTATTAAACACATAAATTGGCATGTTAATAAGTATAAAAAAAAAGTGAAAACACAGGTTAATGCCTTAAGCTAAGATTGGATGGCTTAACTAGATTCTTTTAGTTAATTCCGAAGTTTATAACCCTCTCAACACAAGTCCAAGTTTTTCAAATGATATATCATTAAATCATTTCTCCCAAAATATACTATATGATATGGGAACAATGGAAGTCAAACAATTTGTTCCCTATAATTAACTCTATATATATGAAATCATTAAGAGGGGTTTTATAAGGCTTTAGCTTTTCAACGCCAATGGTTAGCTTTTGAGATGTAGTCATCCTCTAATAGCTGTGCTTGTTACAACGGTACTTTAATTATTTGGCAACAAGAGAGGGTTATAATTAACCTGCGAAGGGTTCCAGCTGTAGGGGCCAACTGGTAGTAGGTTTCTTGAATCTCTTTAGGGGGGCATTTGTCATGACTTACGGTTCCCACTTCAGTAACGAGTTTGATAGTAATTTTTCATTTCATGTTATGTTTTTCTTTGTTTCAGACGATGGTTTTTTTTTTTTTCATTCATGGAGTGTCTCATACATAATCATAAACATAGTATTACTAATTAAAAAACACAATGTATTACTTCGATAAAAACAAATTGCATCCTAAAAATTCCACAACAATTAAACAAATACTATAAATTATCTTTAATACTACTAAAAATTAATACATCATTAAAATGAAATTCTAAATTAATCTAGATATCAAATACAAGGAATGATTTTGAAGTTGAAATAATTGCAATAATACATCAAATTTCTCTATCTTTTTTTAAAACAATCTAAAGATTTTTTTTTTTTTTCATTTGATGGCACAGTGACTTAAAATTAGTTTTACATGTACTTAAGAGATAATATGGATGATGTCATTGAAGCAAGCCTATCCAAAACAAAGCAATAATCCTTCCATATACATTTTGGAAGTTAGTTTTTAGGGAAAATCTCAATTAAATACCACTTGAATTTTCAAAACCCCAAAAGGTCTGTTAGAATATAAAAAAACCCAAGGGAGAAATCCGGATTTTCAAATTTCGGATGTGAACAGTAATAGGATTTTCGCTATAAGAGTAATGGGATTACCCATAAAAGTAATGAAATTTGCTACAATTTTCTGATATCTATTTTTCTCTTTCCTTCTGTTACTATTCACTGTCACTATTCATCTGACACTGACACTGACACATAGTGACAAAGGAGAGAAAAATATGCTCATGACAAAGAAAAGAGGGGATTTTCGCTATAAGAGTAATGAGATTACTCATAAGAGTAATGAAATTTGTCAGTTGCTGAAGCATTTTTCACTTCAGTAAATTTGGAAAACAAAGGAAATAGAGGATTTTTCGCTATAAGAGTAATGAAATTACTCATAAGAATAATGGAATTCGCTAGTTTCTGTACCATTTTTCCCTTCAGAAAAATAAAAAAACCCAATTTGGTCCATAATACCTTGATGCCTTTTAGAAATGCTAACAGACCTTTTTAGGTTTTGAAAATTTAAATGGTATTTAAGTGTCATTTTCTCTAATTTTTATGACCGTAGTGCATTTCTTATACATCTCTACTAAATTTTTGGCTTAGAACATGTGCAAAAAGTTAATTAAATGCATGTTTGTATATCACCTTATTATGGAGCATTTTTTTGGAGAGTTTATTATCATCTTGGTGTCTCAATAGAATGTCAATAAATTAGCAACTCCAAAGCTATGTATAATACACAATTTGATAAAAGCAGTTGTTAAAATTGACTTTAATGATGATTATAAACTAAATATTTGACTAAAAAAATCTCTGCATCCATCAATAAGTCTTATATGATAATTTTAAAGGAAAATATTTACATCAAGTCCCTTATATCTATTTCATTAATTTCTTCAATTATACGTGACCATATATCATATTTTTTAATTACTATCATTAACCATAAAACCAAATGCAATAAAATAGGTCATATAGTCATATTGATTGGAGAATTTGATATAATGAACTAGATATATGTATGATCCAATTTTAAAAATTTCACTATAAACAACATTGGTTATCGTGTTGGTGGTTTTTTTTTTGGGGTCTTGAATCAAGTATTAAAATCATGAAGATAATTATTATTAAAATTTTGAAGATAATTACTAACCATAAATTATTTGACAATTATTATAAATGAGCATTAATGTTTTTTTCTGTCACCAAAAAAAATATTTTTTTCCTAAATTGAAAATAATTACTAACCATGATCAACAACAAAATCATAATAAATTGTGAGAATAAAAGTGGGGAAATTGCAAGGGAGAAAATTAACTATGATTAAGTGGTAAATGCATGATTAGTCAACTCGTTTTAAGGCTAATCAAGCTGTGGTGCTCACAACACTTTTTTAGATTATAGTCATTATGTGTTATTTGCTCAAAAATTAATAGAGTAACATATTTCCACCATCTAAAATAAAATAATATAAGATTCAATTGATTTTTTAAAAATATTAAGGAGATATTAATAAATTATTAATTATATAATATATAGTGTAACCATTATATTAAATATCAGTTTATAAGTTAGATAAAATAATTTAAAAAATAATAAATTTAAATGTTATAAAGTAATATAATTTACTAATTTTTTATAATTCTATAAAACAAAATTTAAATCAAATTTTTTATATATAAAATAATAGGCTTCTAAATATAAAGACCCTTTATAATTTATGGTCTAGAAAGTGCCTTGTATTCAGTACGGAGGAGGTGGGAGTATTTCTTATTTTCGTTTTCTTTCCTTTACTCCTAAGGGCCCGTTTGAATGTGGTTTATAATAAATGGCTTATTTTTTTTATGGGCTTATGATAAGTGATTTCAGAAAAATAAGTGACTTATCAGAAGTTGTTGTGTTTGAATGTGACTTTACAGAAATGACTTTTTTTTTATGAAACATGTTTGGATGATAAGTAGAAAAATGACTTATGATGAAATTTTTAAAAGAATTTTTTTATTTACAAATAAGTAAGAGATGTGTAACATCCCAAATTTTTACTCATCAGATTCTCTAAGTATATGAAAATATAAGGGGAATAAAATGGTCAATTTTAATGTAACAACTAATGACAGTAAGTTTTGGCTAATTTGTGTAATGGGACTGACGACAGTCTTATTTTATGTTAGTTTATCTTAGGTAAATGATGTTCAAAAATCATGAAACTTTCCAGTCTAAAAGTAGACATTTCAAGCTTTAATTTGATATGTAATTTGCATGATTTGGATGTATATATTAAGATATATGAATTTTTGAAGTTTGCCTAGTGAAATTTGTTAGTTTATGGAGTATTGTTCAAAAATGAAATTATTGGGAATTTTCTGATCCAACTTGAATAAGAAAGTATTTTTTTTTCCTAAAACTAGACTTAATAAGGGATATTTGAGTTTTGGAATCAACTCAATTGGATATATAATTGGATATAAATTTTTAAAGTTGGGAGAAAATTCTGTGAAAATATATGAATTTCAGAAATATAATGGTATAATTATAATTTGTGGTCAAATCAAGGATAAAAATGGAAATAATGTATAATAAAAATTTAGGAGTACCCATAAATTATTTGGAGACTAATGACAGTCGATTTAAAATTTTCTTAGACAGCCGATATACCGACTTTATAGAAAATTCAACAAAATTATCATTTTTAAACTATTTTCTCTCTCCTTCCCTATAAGCCAATGCCCTATAAGCCAAAATAAGCTACAAAAAGCGGCTTTCCGCTTTGAAGCTACTTTTAGGAGCTTTAATTTTAAATTACTTTAAACATCCAAACACTCCAAAATGACAAAAACTACAAAAGTGGCTTCATTTATTAAAGTGGAGCTTAAAAAACAATTTATTTTGGCCATTTAAATAGGCACTTAAGAGTAATACGATTATCCAAACTTGTAATCACAATTCTTAATTCAATTTTATAAAAAATTATTTATTTAAAATTTTAAAATTAAAAAAATATTTAAATAGAATTTCCTTTAATATATTCGCACGAGGAGACAAAAGTGACCCAAGGGGTGCTCATGACTCATGAGAGTTATCCAAATTTGGTGAATATTTAAATGCCATAGTCACTCATTGATAAAAGTGGGTGCTCGTGGACCTTCACGTGATTGCGTCTGGTCTACGGTGGCGTAATTCTCACGCGAGCTTTATGAAAAATAAATAAATAAATAGAAGTAAAAGGCAAATGCATTGACTTTTCACTCTTCATGGATCACAATCTTTATTTATTTATTAAAATATTGAAACAGAAAAAGGACAGTGCGGTACCTCTCTTGATGAGATATATTATGGACCGTCCGTTCTCCAAAGCACTGAATAAAGGCGCAGGCTCTTATCGAAACGAACTAGGAAGTGGAAAGGCAATTTCTGCTTCGCTTATTAAAATAAGATATCAGAGACGACGCAGACTTGGCCTGACTTCCTCGGAAAGGAGGGAGGGAGAAGGAGAGAGAGAGTTTCAGAGAGAAGAACGAGGAGGGAGACATGTCGGGTATTGCTCGTGGACGTCTTACCGAGGAAAGAAAGGCTTGGCGTAAGAACCATCCCCATGTTCGTACTGTCCCTCAATTTCTTTGTGTTGTTTATCCCGTCTTTTTTGGTTAATCCAATGCTGATTCGGTAATTTTTTGAGGAAATGTTCTGTTTGTCGCCGGTTGATTTTATTTTGTCTCTGTAATTTAGGGTTTCGTTGCGAAGCCAGAGACCCTGCCAGACGGTACTGTGAATTTGATGGTGTGGCATTGCACTATTCCTGGCAAGGCTGGGGTGCGTTCTCTTGCACGTTTTTAATCATTGGGTTGTGTTCCTTCCTATTGTGTGGTAAAATGTGTTTGATGGTTCAGAGCCTCCCCCCAGGTGTTACTCGATCATTTGAGTTGTCCATTTGCAATTTCTTCTTGACGTTGTTTTTTCCTTCTTCCACTAACATCCTCCCACAGGACGACTTGATTATAATTCGTGAGGAATCGAGTTTTTTCCTGTATATTCATATTTGTATTTTTGGTGGGTATAGTAATATCCTAACATCATGGTTCTGGTTGTCGTATGGCGTTCGCCTTAATGCAGAATCTGAATTCCCTTTTATGTTTAAAATTATGGGAAAGAAGCGCAAACCAGATAATTGTGAAAAGGGGGGATTGTCTTAACAAATTTTGACAATATCTTCTGCTGCTTGTGCTTGTATTGCATCTTTATCTTTCTTTAACAGTTTGCATCAATCTGAGCATGCTTATTTCAGTGCCCCTGGCCTAAGATGTTTTAGGATTAACTTGGTGAGGTCTAGATATTAATTGGTATGGATATGTTTGCTTACACGCTAGTTACTAGCCAATCCTTTGCATTCTCTCCGGTCTCTAGTCCCTACTTTTGCATTATATAATCATGTGTATTTTTAGTCCACTGTATGATAATTGAAGCAGGGTTTGGTTCTCTGCTTGAAATTGAGAATCCATAAATAATCATTTAAGCCCAAAGAAAAGGGGGATGAGACCTCTTGTCTTGATACGTCTTAAACATAGGTATGCTGAATTTTAAAAAACCGCATTGAGGGAGCATGGATTGAGATCATCAGACGTAATGCACCATGTATGTAGGAGTGTCACAAAAATGTGGAATTGTGTATTTTGTCCACTTTTTTTTCATCGGCTATCCGATTTCTTTCTATGTCCATGCACTTGTTTACTATGTGAGGAGGATCATGATTTGAGACAGCGCATCGTCAGGATCCTTCAATTGATCAAATTATTTGTAGCATTGTCAGGATCCTTCAATTGATCAAATTATTTGTAGTTTGAGCATAACTACAATGAAGGAAAATAAGTTTCGTTTAAGTTTCAAAGTCTTCCTTTTTGTTTTTTTGTTTTTGTTGTTGTTTATTTGACATTTCTAGAAAATGAGGCAGTTATTTTATCCTCAAGGCCTCGTATAAATGAAGCACTTCTTGTTTTCTGACTCTTGTGAGCAAAATGCTGCAGACTGACTGGGAGGGTGGCTTTTTCCCGCTTACCTTGCACTTCAGTGAAGACTACCCTAGTAAGCCTCCAAAGTGTAAATTTCCGCAAGGTTTCTTCCACCCTAATGTCTACCCTTCTGGAACTGTCTGTCTGTCTATACTTAATGAGGATAGTGTAAGTTTGTCCCTCTTGATAAATTTGGGACTATCTGAAATTCGGTTACATAGTTTACTCGTATGCTTTCACGGTTCTCAACATGAATGGATTTTCAAACATATTCTATGTGCAGGGATGGAGACCAGCTATAACTGTGAAGCAGATTCTTGTTGGTATACAAGACTTGCTTGACCAGCCTAATCCATCTGATCCTGCACAGACAGAAGGGTATCATCTCTTCATCCAGGTATTTAATTTAAAAGAGTCCTGCATTCTGTGAGATTCTTAGCATATATTATATTAATGTCATAAAACTGATGGAGAACAGCTCAGAATCTGAACATTTGATTAGTTAAACTTTGGTTAGTTGGCTGAATCTGCATCATATTTTGTTGTAGTGTTCTGGTAGTATATGATTATCCATGTTATGTCTTATTTAGTTGTGGTTGATTGTACTTAAGAGCCACAGGGATTGGTGTTCAGTTGTGCTTAACCATGTTAAAAAAGTATTGGGTTGTTTTCTTTATTATCAAAGGCATATTTTTACGTCAAAGTTTATGCAGGATGCAGTGGAGTACAAGAGAAGAGTGCGGCTGCAGGCAAAGCAATACCCAGCTCTTGTTTAGTGCTGTATCATTTTACGTTAGGAACTATATATACTATGCTAGATGTTGATCATTAGTTATTGTTAAGGGGGAAAAAAAAACTGGCTTTTAATTGTTGGTTTCGTATGGCAAAATCAGTGGACTTGATGATCTTTAGTTTAATTGTTTATGCATATTAAAAGGATATGGGCAAGTGTTGGTGTATGATATTTTGAAATTTAAATCAATGACCCTCGATGGTTATATGGTAGCAGAAATTTGGTGTGCGTTATTTGTGATCTTTGTTGCGTTCGGTATGATGGAATGGGGCACATGAAAATGAAAATGAAAATGAAAATGAAAATGGGGCAATTCCATACTAAGAGCACGTCTGCTAGTATGGAATTAGCCAAAATTCCATTTCCATACCCCATCAAAACTCATGGAATTGAAGCAATACAAAAGTAACCGAAAAAAAAGCAGCAGCAGCAAGGCTTAGTTTTCTACCACCAGCCATATCTCCAGACCCACCTACGACAACCTTCTTCCCCTGTGGTGAAGGACGGCGTTGCAGCGAGGAGGAGGATGTGATCGTAATCTCTTTCATCAATTCCATTTTGCCTCAACTCTACCCTTCCGAGTTCGGACAGCACCTTCGATCTCTTTCATCATCTACAAGTTTGTTTGAGAGGATTTCGCCTTCGATTTCCCCGACTCGCCTCCAATCTCACATGTAACGCCCACCTTTGTGCTTCTGTATGCATCTTCCCATTTAATTTAATGGCAAGAGAGAGCGAACTGGAGGCCTTGGGAGAGTTGGAAGCTGTGCTCGATCCTCTGACACCCCCACCTTTGCTTCTGCTTCTCGATTTTGTTAGGTTCCTCGTATCAAAGTTTCAGTAAGTTTGCAGCATGTTGCTTGTTTTTTTGTTTTTTTTTGACATGTTCACCATGTTGGCGATTGATTCTAGAGTTAAGACTGCCCGTTTGGCAATGACTTATAAAAAATGACTTATTTTTATAAGTGGTTTATGATAAGGAATTTTTAAAAATAAGTAACTTATTATATATTAATTATGTTTGGATTGGAGGTAGAAAAAATGATTTATTGGAAGTAGAAGAAGTTACTTGTGTTTAGATTGAGAGTAAAAAAATTAACTTATGAGGGATAGAAAAAGTGACTTTTTTTTAGAAGCCACTTTTTTTAACTTATGAAAAAAGTAACTTTTTTCAATAAATTACTTATTTTCATAAACTTCTATCTAACACCCAATTTTTAAAAGTTACCTTTTTTTTTCAGCCACCGCTTCCTAACGCTCCT
>JBAGKO010000002.1:1967932-1981768 GCA_037177275.1 Acacia concinna | reverse complement strand
TCTCAAATTTCCGCACTTAGAAATATTCTTAAGGACGTTAAGTGACCTAGAACGGTCTTAAGTTTAAGGTGTTACAAAATACGTCTATGCATGGTTGGAATGCCCAAAAAATACGACGAAACATTTGAATTGGTTGACCGTTTGAATCAAGTTGGTCAGTTGGCTTATTGAAAAAGTAGATGCACGATCCAGGCATAAAGTGTTGTACTGCAGCTAGCCACCTTGGGAGTAAGGAATATGAGGTCTCTCAATCCCCAAAAATAGTGGCAATGGCTAACTCTTTTGCCTTTTATGCTTTCCTGTAGATCACACTATATCCAAACATAGATTGCATTCTCTCAATAATTTGTAAGACTTTGACATTTGGTGTGTCAATTACCATTGCCACGATACAAGACGATATAACATCGACATCCAACTTTGGATGGTATTGACTGATTGATGTGTTCAAGCATGTGTGGGGACCATTATATTTTGTTATCTCCCAAAAGTTTCTATATTCTTTTTTACAAGCATTTGCTCTCCAATTGCAACTTTGTCGATAGTGAATATACCTGTATTCTTCATACTTTTTAGAGCTATGAAATACCTTAAATGTATGATACACATGAACGGAGTACAACTTGACTACACGTCGTAGACCTCGAATGACGGTGAATGTCTTTCTAATATACAACTCTTCAGTCTCACTAAAATTTAGACCTCCTTTTAAATCTCCGAACTCATGCAACATATATGGTTCATCTTGGATTTGTGATAAGAAGGAAATTGCAAGATCGTTGTGCTCAGGCATTCCTTTATCGTCATTTTCACTATCTTCTTCATCATCCTCAGTGTATACATTTAAGTAAGAACCGTATTCATCCTCATCCTCATCGTCAATGTGTTTTTCGTAAGGAAAAGGAGATGCCGGTCCATTTATGCCACTCATATTGGGAGGCTCGAATGAGTAGGAATTTTCCATGTCATTGGTGAACATGAATCGATGGGTATCCATACTGTTAACCTCATTTCTACTTAATGGAAGCATAATTTCAGCAAAATTCGTCATTGGTTGAGACTCAACATTGCTATCGTACGGTAAATCATATACATTAGCATACAACTCCGCACATGTCAAGTGTGTTAATAATGATCGAGTCACTTCCCATAATTGTTGTACGTCTACATCTTCTTCTAAATTACATGCCTCATATCATGGCAGATTTATGTATGTAGGACATCTGTATATTAGGTTTGCTAATATTTGATTGAGAGAAAGTCATAGCTTCCATCCAATGAGTAGCTTTGGTTTAGCCAAACTAATATTTCGGTCAACTTTCGTTAGTTTCACTTTATCATACTCAAATGTTGCACCGAAAGGGCCATTAGTAATTTGTCCTTATAAAAATATACACACCATCTGCTTTCTACCATCCATTATATTTTCTAAATATTTAATTACAAATATTAATCAAGCAAAATTAAATTGATACAAAAGAATCCAACTCGAAAACAATAATCTTCAATAAGATTTGTGTATTCTCCTCTATTTATGAAGGTCATGTCGGCTAACAACTTAACATCATCTTTAGAAAAATGGGAAGAGTACAACAGTATACTTAAACCCACGTAATAAAGTAGGATAAATTTTAGTCATTGTTAAATTACATATACCTTCTCCTTAATTTAAATATATTTTATGTATGTTCAGATATAAAGCTTACAAGTGTTTGTAAGATTAATTTAAAGGGAGCAATCAACGAATATAAATTTGAAAAATAATAAATTGCCCTTGTTAAGCTTCTTACATTTTCTCCTTCAAACTCTCACACATTCTACTTTTAAACTAATTTGAATTCTATTTTGTACAAAATTACAATAGCCAAAATCATCATTTTTTTTAATTTAACTAACACCTACCTAATCAAATCATTAAAATAATAACATTTAATTATTAAGTCAGATGTTGATCAGTTTAAATCATTTAATTTTTTCCTGATTTATACAATTTACAAAATGTTGCGTTTTTGTAACATTTAATTATCAAGTCACATAAATATATTTTAACATAAAAATACATCATGCAAACTTCCCTTGAATTTTATATAACTTCATATATTTTTTAAATACTTTAGATATATATATATAAATGTTGTGTTTTTGTAAAATTGTGAGCTTTTTATTTTTTAAATAAATTTTTTGTCAATTTTAGGAGTTATAATTTTCACAAAATTGAAAGATGTTTTGTGTTTTTTTAAATAGATACCTAATAAAAATAAAGAGAAATTGCGTTGAATTTAATGAAATTTAAAAATTTATATAAATGTTTAAAATAGGATATGGGAGAGAATATAACAAGTTTAATGAAGGGCAATTTAGTATTTTTATTTTTTTATTTTGGTAATTAGTCCTTCTATACAATTGCAATTTTTATAATTCTTTTCAATAACTACCATCCATCATAGGTCCTTTGTTCTATTGTTCTCATTTTTCAACCATATACTTATAAGACAGCATAAAATGATACAATGATTATGATGATGATTATTATTAATATTATTTCAAATCTACAAAACCTAACATTTGTTTTTTTCTTTTTGTAGCATGAAATATAAAGAAAGGCATAAATTAAAAGTTTAGCATGTTGACTAAAATTTACTTTCTTTAAATTATACAACATAGTGCTTAATAATAAACCTTAAAAGTTATTTCTATGTATCATCACATAAAATTCACATATTTAAAGAATAAAGTTAAAATTAAAATATTTAGTTACTTGTAATTGACATGTATTAATACATAACATACGAAAGTACTTACAGTTGAAATAAGAGACACATATTTAACCTTTCAACTTCTTCAATCCAACACTTGCTATCTATCAATCAGAAAAACAATCAAATAATAGTTATTAAGAGTTACCAAAATATTATCAAACTATACAATTTTAGAATACAAATTAGATAAATAACTTACAATAATAATAAGAATAACTCAATTTTAAACACTAAAGCATGAGTAAGAAAGAAGAGAAAGGAACTGGAAATAAGCTAATACAATAGGGCTTAGAGAACAAATGAATTTTGACAAAATAGAGATTATCTCAAAATTGAAGGAGAAAATAAGGAGGAGATGCGTAAAAAACAATGAAATGAGAGTGAAGGCAAGAACAAGATGGGAGTGAAGAATGAAATGTGAGTGAAGGGAAGAAATGACCCGCATGGTGTATATACACAATTTTCCTCCTATCACTATGTATTTCACAAGTGATGAAGGGAGGGGCAATGTCAGTGTCGGCACATAAAATCCAAATGGAAAGAAAAAGAAAGCTGCAACAAGTCTTCAAGCATGCAAAAAAGCCTGGGTGGGGAGGTGTAGCACAGATACGTGGGAATGGCTAGCGATTTCCGTGTAGCATGTTAGTAGACTTTTTACTGTTTATAAACTCTTTCATAGTGTTGATATTGCGTTTGCTGTGAAGATCGAGTTTTATATATATATATATATTTAGTTTGTAGTGGATTCAGGTCCTGCATTTAGAATTGGATGAGTACTATGTCTTAAAACCTATTAAATTATATTTACTAAAAAATATAGAAGTCAATTTTTAACATTATTTATATGGGTAAACTTGATAAATAAGTTATCAACACATTCTTTTATAAGTAATTTATATTATAGACCGAATGATTATATAAATTGGATTTGATTTTACTGCTCACTACTTTCCCTTCCACTTCTCACCTCTTGTTTTTTCCGACTGGCCATTATCAAATTCAATTGGCACTCCTCATCCCTCCTTATTCAACGGTTAGATCAAAATTATAACCTTTAATGTTAATAATATTAGTTATAAAATTTTGAATTGTTGAAAATAAACAAATAAGTTAAAAAAAACTATTACATTTTAGTTCAAAAATCTAAAATTACAATAAAATAAATTTTAAAAAGTCAATCGACAGAAATCGAATCCATATATAAATGGGCAAATTGCTTAAAATCTTCTCATTATTGTAATTGAAATTTATTGTCCAAAGATATTTAAGTGTGTGCAACTCTTTTCAACGATGTACAACATATTTCCAACTATGTGGAAAAATATATTCCACTTACTCATAGTTGAAAATAAATTCCACACATATCTAAACTCTAAAGTTATACCCGTATAAGGTAAATTGGTCTTAGAAGAAACACTATATTCAGTATTACCTTTAAAAGTGTGTCATTTAAAATAAACAAAAGATAAAGAGAAAGAAACAAATTACATCCCAATTGAAGGACAAAACTTACCTTCTTAATCTTATTTCCATAAAAGCTATTACCTTCAATACTTAATATAGGACTTAATTTGTATGAAATTAGATACTATATTTAGGACTAGTATTAGTATTGTTGCTCACGAACAAGATCATGACATTGGAAATAAGAATTGATATCATCTATAAGGTAATTACAATTCAACTCACGACGGCCTTGTCTATTTTTCTTTATTCACAATATATAATAGTGTCTGTGATTTACAAATCTAATTGGCGAGAGCCTGTTGGCACGTTGTTTGTCTTACAATACAGATATCAAAGAAGAGAGATTACTAAAAACGAAAATTAAAAAACTAAAGTTGTATTCAAATATAATACTCCACACAGTACTCTTTACACTGCCTTTTGACCATTCAAGTTTCCCATCTCCTTCCTCTTATGGCATTGACCACATTTTCTCTCCCACCCTCCAAAATCTTAATCTCCACAAACGTTGACTTCAGAATATATCACTCTAACTCCATTATAGTATTCCTTACTGATAACTCCATATATATATATATATATATATAATTTCTTCCTCTTCCTCTCTGTCTCTATGAACAATTATTGATATTTTCCCCTTTTCCCGTGAAGACCTACCCCATCTATGATTATGAGCACTGGCCATCACTGTCTCCAATTATTCTTTTTTAAGATTTTTATTCTCAGCTCATTTACTAAAATATTTGCAAATATACCACAAACAAAAAGGATTCGGCTACTTTAAACCAATTGGTATCTATCTCTTATTCACTTTTGTTTTTTGGTTCAAACTCCAATTAGCGTGACGGCAATTGTTAAATGTCATGATATGTTAGGATTTAAGTCTTGATTGTATCTGGATTCTCTGCTATAAAGTATATAATTAACTCTCAATTCATGAGAACAAAAATTGAAAGGAAAAAAAAAAAAAGAGTATAGGCCCTTTTCTGGAGCCGGAAGATATGGTTCATAGCTTGACCATTGCACGTGAATAAATTGTACACATGTCACTCACACTAGATATTAGGGTTTAATTTTGTTGTTTTCTTGTAAAGAGGCATGTGAAACATTTAAATTCTTTTAACCTTTGCTGACCATTGCAAATGAAACATTCAATCTGTAATTTTTCTTTTTTGCCCTTTTGGTGAATATAAGTCTGTAACTTTTGATGCCAAGGCCTTAAATGTTTGAACACGAATTGCAGAAACGGAATGGAAAAGTAAAAAAAGCATATTATATTTTTAAAAGTATTGATATTTGTCTTGGGCATAGTGGTTTGGTTGCAAGAAGTAATTGCTACTAGTAAAGCTAGACTGTATTATTATTAATTATTAATATTAATAAAAGCTCCTTCCACTACTTTTACTTTTGCTTCTGCTGAAAGCAAAACCTATCATCCCACTAATGGAAAAAACATCATCCAAAGCAGCATGTTTAGACGTATTTTAAGAGATAAAATGCCAATATAAAATGAATTATTTCATCTGATTATAATTGTAGAACAAAAGTCAACTAATTTTGTGGGTAATTGATATTAAAAAAATATTTAGATTAAGTTCCTTAGATCTATTTTGTTAGGTTCTCCAATCACATATGACTATGTGACATATTTGAATTATTATAATTTAAATATAAATTAAAATACGACTCATGGTCACACGTGATTAGAGAACCTAACGAAATGGATTTAAAGAACTTGATATAAGTATAATACTTGATATTATGTTGTTGCAGTTCAAGTGGCAGGATTTGGAAAAGAAATTACTGTTCCTTGATCCTAAATATAAGATGTAGTGATTTTTTAGATATTAAGGAAAGTAAATAAGCTACTTAATCATATCACACGTTGTATATCGTTATATTATATATTAGTTTATAAGTTCGACAAAATAGTTTGAAGAAAAACAACATATATAAATATTTTTAAGTAATTTAATTAGTTTTTTTAGAATTATCTAAAAAAATTAATTGGATCATATATTTAAAATCGGGGTAGTAACACATTTTTTCCCTAGATTTACTGATTTAGGATCAAATAAGACTTGAAAGTTGAAATCTTTTCCCTATAATTGTGATAAGATAAAGTATAACTAGAGTTATCTCACATTCACATATCAATCCAACAACAATATTTAATAATTAAGTTTCGGAATTTTCAATTCCTTCAACAACAAAAAACACACAAGAATATATGGTATATAAACAATAATTTGAAATCAATTAAATTATTAAATGAAAGGTTTTATTTGAGTTAGTGTCTGAGTTATGCGCTTTAATAATGTGTCCCCCAAAGGAGTTCACAGCTTTTCAAAATTGACAAAAAAAAAATAAAGGGAAACAAAATCAAGCACTTACTTCTATATTATGATATCATTCTTATTATTTGAAAGACACTTTTTTGTGAACAAAATTACACGACCAACTATGTGCATGATATTGTCACAGGTAACAAAGTTCCCATCAACGGTGATTTTGTGAATAAAATTTTTACCCTAAGACAATGTTTTGTTTGATTTTCCCATCAACTGTGATTTTAATTTGTTCCATGACTTCAGGTAACAACTTACAAGTTACAACCTCTTCAGATACATTAACAAAATTAAACCATACATATATATATGATTTATCAAATGTATTATTGAGTATACTCATTAATTTTGTCATGCTCTAATTAATAATTTGATGATTCTAACAAAAAAAATAGTTTGATAATAAAAAATGGTATGATTAGAGAATAATGTAGTATTTCCTCGTCTTATATATTGAGCGTATTTTAAAAGAAAGTCATAGCCAGATATAAATTATTTTCAGTATTTAATGAATTATTTTGAAAACGCTCTACTGTTACATTATACGAAATAAAATTATTAAATTATACTATTCGTGAGAAGCAAACATAGAATGTGATCCAATTTTAATATAATTTTATAGTTCCAACTAATGAATTTATGTTAGTTTTGATGAGTTAGTTAAAAGCAATTTATATATATAGGACTTACATACAATATATAACATGCATACATACAATACTTTTAAGTCAAGTTTAGATGCTATTGGGCTAATTGGTTAGACTTTCCTATGATCGTTTTTCATTTAAAAGATATAAGTTCTTAACTATACCTTAAATCTCATGCATGTGTTAAAAAATTGTAATGAAAATCTCATGTTTATATATATATTATATGATAAAAATTGTATATCTAAAAAAAACGTTGAAAGCGTGATTTATTTTTAAATTTGGGTACAGATCAAAATTGTTAACGTAATGCAATTGCAATTTACATCAACCTATACATAGCTCAAAGCGTAGCCTAGGGTCCCAAGTCTCCCAACTAACATCCTACAAAATTTTCCAACTAAAACCATGAGCTTAATTAGCTCTAGCTTAATTTAATACTCCCATCACTTTGCCTTTTAAAAAACATCTAAGCAGTTTCACCACCAAAAGTAAAATTTAGGCAGTGTCGTTATTATTAGTTTTAGTTAGAGTTGTGTTTCAATATTTTTTTATTTTATTACGGATTCAAAAATGTTTGCATTTAGCCATTAGCTAGAAAGAATGCTCCATGTTCAATTGTTCATTGCCTTTTAAAGATAATTAATTAATTATATGAGCGGTCAAGAGACATTTCTTTTTTGCCAACTAGGACAATTAAGAGATATCCTAGTTGCACTTGTTAATTGCTACTTCTTTAATTTAATTCTATTTATAGGGTAAAAGGAGTATTTTGTTCATTAATACAACTCATCTCATTAAATATATCATATAACTGTATAATTTTATTCATAAATTATTTGTTGGATTTCTCTCAATTCTCGCCTACTTTTTTATTAAATGTGGATAAAGTTAAAACTATATTTGATTGCAAGTCAGAATAATGGACTTTAAGAGATTCTTTTTGTTGGATAAAATATATTAGAAGTAGTTTATATATAGAATCAGAGAAGTATGCTCTAATATATGATGTGAACAGATTGTTTGAGCTAATACTATACTCCGTTGGTTCTTAATATATATGATGTATTTAGGAAGTTGATCTTGAGACTAAATACTCCCTCCAATCATAATTACAAAGTCTCTTTCTATATTTATAAAAAAAAGGCCTTATAATTAGGATCAGAAGGAGTATAAGATAAAATTATTTATTTATCTGTCAATGGTTTTGTAATTTATTCTTATAGATGCTCTCTATAATAATCAAGGAGAAGGGGATGCAAATTAAAAAAGTTGAATATGTTGTTTTAAAAAATATATATCATATAAATTAACTTAATCAACTTTATTAATATAATCAAACTAGATAAATATATAATATATTAACAACCGGATGAATATATAGATACACAGTCAAAAGCTATTTTTAGCCGCCAAAGTATATTTTTTTTAATAAGAATGTGATCTATATCTTATAAAGGCAAGTGTCTTCTTATGAAAAACAAATAAACAAAGGCAAGTGTTTAAACTTTTAAATTTTATCATTGAATTTTATTTGTTACTAATTTATAGTAAATATAATTTGAGTGCCGATATTTCTTCCAATATATAATGAATTTTCAAAATTTTATAGAGAAAAAATGATAAGAAATTGTTAGTTTATTTTGCATTAAGGAATGTACCAATACCATGGTCTGTTAGGAATGCAGGGGATGGATTCTCTAGATATAAATAAATTAAAAATGAATAATTATGGGATTGGAGCCTGGAGAGACGCATATATTATGGAATCACACGGTAATTCTCTTTAGGAGAATTTTATTTAAATACTTTTTAAATTTTAAAATTTTAAATAAGTCATGTTACTTATGAGAATAATGAGATTACTCATAAAAGTAATGAGATTTACAATTTAATTTTATAGAAAATCACTAATTTAGGATTTTGAAATTTAAAAGATATTTAAATGGAATTCTCTTTTTTCTTTATTTAATTATTTATTTATTTTGCCAAAGGGAAAATCTCAAAAAAGATAAGAAAAATAGGGAAAAGACAATTCAGAGTAACGAAATCGGAAAATTTCAAATCAATCTTTTTTTACTTTTTTACATAATTACAAAAATGCCACTGGATTTATAACAAAACGAGTATCTAAATTAACAACACCAAAAAAGCATTTAGGTACTACGTATTTACGATACTATGTTGTTAAAAATCTAGTAGCATTTTCGTAATTATGCAAAAATACAAAACAACTGATTTGGAATTTTTCAATTTTATTAATCTGAATTGTCCTTTTCCTATTTCTCTTATTTTTTTTTTTTAAAAAAATTCCCTATATCAAATCTCTTTATTGTTTGTTGTACAAGTCATGGGTTCAGAAGGTTTGTACGAAGCACAATTGATGTAAGCTTGATTAGAGTTTAATTGTTAATTATAATCGAATTAAGCCGCCTGTTGGAATTATTAGTGAGGCGTCTCAATTTGAGAGTAAATTAAAGTGGGGGCCACAATAAGGAATTTAATGTCGAGAATATCCCTAGCGAAAGGACGAATTTACCCATGAAAATCCATCTATATTTTGCGTGGCGGGAAAGTCATGTCTTAATGGGTATCTACCCACCGACCCACCGACCTACCCCTCTGCCGTCACCACCCAATTATTTAAATTACAAAATTTTTAATATCTTCTGTTTAAAAAAAAAAATTTAAAAGTTGGTTTTGCCCAAAAGCTTGTTTTCCCCGCGGCACTCGGTCCCAAACGGCGCCCACCCTCGTCGCTCCTCCCCCACCACAAAATCACTTACCAAATTTTAAAATACGAACAATAATTAATTCTTGAAAATGATATTCATTAATACCAAGAATACATGCTATATATTTCATACCGTCAGTTGGCAAAAAAGAAAAGAAAAAATTTAAATTAGGTTCTTTATATACATTCCTCAAGTTCTTTAATAACATTCAGGCAATTGTCTAATTTTAAAATATAATTATTTGACAAAAAATTCATATAAAAAAAGAAAGAAAGAAACATGGTCTTATATAATTGAAAAACTTGATGTAATAAATTTAATAAACTTGATATAAGTATAATTTAAAATATATATATTTCTTACCATCAGAGTTTCTAAAAAAATTTACAAAAGCGGACTCCTGAATGAGAGAGTGTTTATTTTTCTTTTTTTGAACATAATAAGAGAGTATTTGAACACCTTGAAAATTAAAAGCATAAATAAGTGAAAGAATATATTTCCAAGTGATACTTGTTATCTAAGAGGCATTAGCAGGAATGCGAAGGAAATATTTGCTAACACAGTAAATTAAGAGTGGAGGTCATGATCTTTTCTCAACCAATTCTAAATCCAAACACTA
Organism: Acacia concinna; assembly: GCA_037177275.1. Classification (NCBI taxonomy): domain Eukaryota; kingdom Viridiplantae; phylum Streptophyta; class Magnoliopsida; order Fabales; family Fabaceae; genus Acacia; species Acacia concinna. Next base: position 1,971,193 of record JBAGKO010000002.1, on the reverse strand, counting down.
TAAGATAAATGTTTGGGCTACTTTGACATAAAAACATTACCTAAAATTGTCTGATTTCTCAATGAAAACTATTTAAAAGTGGGCCCATGACAATGATGCAATTGCTCCAATATATATCTTTTTATTTAAAAAAAAAATCATATCCCAACCATTCAAATAAGGGTAGAAGAAATTTATTCATGGATTAGTAGGAAATTGCCTTTTATTAATGATGTCAGAGAAAGCTAATTTGGTGAAAGAAATTGAATGTTTAATTTTGTGAATAGTATATAGCTTTGGGAGCAATTAATATTCCGTGGTGAATTGTGAAATCTATTTTCCTCCAAATATGATTGATCAAGTATATAATATAATCTCGCTAACCAATTTGATGACACTAATCTTTATATAACTAAACCAAAACTTCTTTCCACCAGCTTTTAGATTTAGAGAAGTCTTATGTTGGAATTTTTATTGAAGGATATATACTCTATATTAAACACAAACACACGCACACACATATTCCTTTGACTCCCCAAAAAAAAAAAAAAAAAAGCCTTAGGGAGGGAACATTTTCACATATGGTAGAGTTTATACTTCCATTTCTCATAATTTATACTCCCTAGTGTAGGTTGGTTGGGGTTGAAGTTGGTCTTTGATAAAGTTCCACAATATGTTTTGTCTCTTATATTTATCATATTTACTCAAACTAATTTACTTAATTTGTAAATGAAATGAATATTAATATATGACCTAATAATGTTACACATTGGTATTTTAAAGAAATAATATTACATTATTATAATTAACTAATTTATTTCATTTTCTTAATATACCGAATTAAGTAACTTATATATTAAGAACTATATGTAAGGGCATATATTGATAACCTAAAGTGATAAGTGAGGTCAAATGCATGACCTCCTTTAAGCATGTATTGAGAATGTTTCATGCCACTAATTTACAAGGGTCTTTGATAACTTCACTACTAACCTCTAATTAACTCACACCCCATTGATAAAGTATTTTTTGGACAATGTGATTAATAAATCATTACATTTTTTTCCCAAAATATCTTATATCGTCAAACATGATAACGCATTAGAAAATACTTGTGTATCAAAACTGATGGATTATTTTATACTCCCTCCGTCTAAAATATATAAAATCTAATTATTATTTTTAAAATCTTAAGAAAATTAATTAAATTATTTAAAAGCAGTTAAAATTAAGATTATACTTACAACAAATTCTTTAAATTGTATGTAACCATGTGTTCTATTTATTGTGTTAGAATTTATAATTAAATTATATTAATTCAAAAATAGAACACATGGTCATATAACTAGAAAATCTGACGAAATAGATTTAAAAAACTTGACTTAAGTATTTTCTTTAAATTTCTTGTTTTACCCTAAACTATTTTATCTAACTTATGAATTAATATATCTTATAATAATATATAACATATAATATAATTAAGTATAATATGCTATTACTCTTTTTAATTTCTCCAAAAAAAGTCAACTAAATTTAATACTACCTCCGTTCCTATTTATAAGACTCAGTTGACTTTTTTGGAGAATCCTAGAAAAATCCTAAGAAAGCTAATTACATTACTTTAAGACATTAAAATTTATTGTTTTTCTTCAAATTATGTTGTTTGACTTATGAACTAATATATAATGTAATAAAATATATTATATGATATGATTAAGTAATGTAATTAGCTTTTTTAGAATTTTTCTAGGATTCTCCAAAAAAGTCAACTGGGTCTTATAAATAGGACCGGAGGGAGTACATTAATTACTCAAACACGTGTGCACACACACACACATATTATTTGATGTGTTTTATTAAATATTTGTTTTAGGTGTTTTTTAAAATAATAAACATTTTTTGACACATTTTATTTCCCTAATGTAACACATTAATTAATCAATCATAAATTAAATGCGCACAATCATCTTACATTTTTAGGAGAAAAGGTTCATCATTAATTATGTCGATGTAATGACATTGATGGAAAAATAATTTTGGCAACTATATTGCCATTTTTAGGCAAATTGTTTTTGATCCAATGGAGGAAGCTAAAAATAAAGAGAATTAGGACATTAAAAAATTTTCAAATCATTTCTAAATATAGTTGATTAACCAAAAAATATAAAAAAAATTAAATAGGAAACATTATGAAATATAATAACGATGAAGATGATGTATTTAATAACTTTATTTTCAAATCAATTTATTATATTATTTCTATTAACAAAACATTCTCGAAGGCTATCATACTAAGTTGATTTATTTTTATAAAAAATATTAGTGACACTAAAAATGATAAGAATTCACACACAATTGAGGAATAGCCTATAATGATAAAAATGTGTACATTATACGATTTATATTAATTTTAAAACTATAATTACATAAAGTTCCTTACATCCATTTTATTGTTTAATACATTTCTTTCAAATCAATTAAGGATATTATTTCTTTAATACATTTATCTATATAATGTAACTAATTATATTATATAAACTAATGATATCATCCTTGTATTTTATTTAATTTAATTTTTTAATATAAATAACATTATTTGAGGTCTTTTATTCCTTTAATTAAAAACATTAATTACTCAAATACACACCCGTGCAAGGACATATAGACACAGACACAGAGATACACGCACACACGTTATTTGGGGGCATTTTATTAACAATTTATTTGAGGTATTTTTAAAAATAATAAACATTTTTAACTTATTTTATTTACTGATGTTAACACATTAATTTATCAATCATAAATGTTGACCTTAAAAAAAAATCAATCAATCATAAATTAAATATGCATAATTGAAGGATAGACTATATTTCAACTCTTGACAATTATCCAACATTTTTAGGGGGGAAAAAAAAGACTACAAGGTTGACGGCAACATATAAGCTTGTATCTTCGCCTCGTGCGTTTACACAAATTACTCTATAAATAAAATAATTATTTGCGTATCTTTGATTCCCTGTTATCTGTTCCGTTGTGGGCGTGAGATCTAAACGGGAAAATAAAAAATAAAAAATCATCACATTCAAGTATGGTTTTGCTATTAAGAGAATTAGGAGGATATTAATCTTCAAAGAAAAAATCACTTGATAGGAGTAGAACGTATATTTATTTACAAGTCATTAGCTCATAAAAATAATACTCAAACTGTTGGAGTTATGATATAATTGTGGGTGTGTCAAATGGAACAAGTCCCATATTGTTTGGGAGTAAGAGTATCCAAGT